>PVJA010023375.1:0-33054 GCA_004027025.1 Myocastor coypus | reverse complement strand
AAAAAAAAAAAAAAAAAAAAAAAAAAAAAAAAAAAAAAAAAAAAAAAAAAAAGAAAGCCCAGTGTCTGGATAGACAGGACATGGTATAGCAAGGGAGAAAAGTTTTGTTTTGTTTTCCTATTTACTAAAAGAATGCTAAGAAAGGCAATGCATTTTCCCTAATCCTCCTTGGGGTAAGTTTAGTGCATATGTATGTATGTATGCATGTAGACATGCATGTATGTGTGTATAGGTATACATCTATCTCTATCTATCTATCTATCTATCTATCTGTCATCTATCAATTTAGTTAGGAGATTGGCATGATATTGAATATAACACTATGTGACCCTCATTGTGATGCTATGTAAACCTCATTTTTAGTGAAGGTTGAGGGAGGTCTCCCGTCAGTGGGATTGGAGTCCTGATAGGAAGAAGGGTGCCTATGTATAATTATTCACAATAATATACTATAGTGAATATTTTTCTAAGCTATAAGAAATTTTCAACTACATGCTTTTTCATGATTGTATTAATGAATAATACTATTTATTCTTTAAAATAATAATAATTACTATCTTGGTGTTGTTAATAATAATAATAATAATAATAATTATTATTATTATTATTTTGGTGTTGTGGCTGGAACTCCAGGCCTGGGACATGCCAGGCAAGCACTCTATTGCTGAGCTACAGCCCCCGCTCTTTAGTCAGTTCCACTGAGTGCTGGGCATGTAGGAGGTTTCCCAAGTCTGCAGCACATTCCCTCCTTTTATGGAAATGTTCAGAGGAAATGTATACAGGCGGATTTGTTGGTTCAATGGGATTATCTTCATTTTCCTTTTCTCTCTCTTGTTAACAGCACTGTTTACATAATTAAGGTTATTTAAAGGAGCCTGAACTTCATAGGCTTGGTTTTTAGACCTAATGTCTTAGAAAAGGAAAAAAAAGGTAAAAATTGTACTTTGAGTGAAAGTGTGCTGATTGGTTATAAAAAAAAAGCTCATCTCTGATGTGGATGTGACAAGCTGAACTGTGTACCCCCAAATTGAAAGGCCGAAGTCCTGAGTCCCACCCCAGAACATGACTGGATCTGTGGGCAGGGCCTTCAGAAGGGAATGAAGGTTGAGAGAGGTCTTCAGTTGGGCTCTAGTCCAGGGGGACCAGAGTCCTGATAGGAGGAGGGGTGCCAGGAAAAAGTGTGCACAAAGACAGTGCCACATGAAGACGCAGGATGGGCGTGGCCATCTGCAAGCCATGGAGGGGCCTTCTAGCCTTACCACACCTTTATCTCAAATGTCCAGCCTCCAGAACCAGGAGAAGATGGGTTCCTACTGTTGTGGTCACCCAGTCTGTGGGGTTTTATGGAGGCAGCTGTGGTAAACTGCATGCAACAGGTGACTGTTACAGCTGTGTGTGGTGATGCAACACTTTTCTTAATGCACCTGTGCTTGCATCTGTGGCTGGTCCTGGCAGTGAGGCTCCAGGTGTGCAGAGACAGATGTCCAGGTGTGGTATCAGATGGGCTACAAGCTCCGTGGCTGTTTCTCTCTGAGTGTTATGTGTTGGTTTGGAAGGCTCACATCTGGGGGATGGCAGGAGAGACTGTGGTAGTCTTGTGGTGGTTCTGCTGTTTTGCATTATTGTTTTATGGGCTGAAGTCAGGCCCAGAGACACAGATGGCAGCCAGGTGAAGGGCTGCCTTCTATTGCTCTGATGCTCCAGGGAGCCCTGGAGGAAAGCATGCATCTGGCCTACAGGTGTGGCTGTTGGTACCACATCTCCATCTTGACTTCCAGTCACTGAGGTCATCTCTGAATGCCTTTATTCAAAGATTGGGACTTTGTCCACATAGATTCTGTTAAGTAGTTGCTTATTTCTCCTATCATTTTAAAGGAAAAGGCAGAGCCATTAACTTTTTTAAGGTAAAACTTTTTGGCCAGGTACTCATGTGTTCATTCTTAATGGAAGAGGTACAGTACTGAAATGCCTATTTTTATGTTCTCTGGAGTAAGGCCTTTTAGTTTTGGCTCCTCTTCCTCCATTTGTTTTATATTCTTCAGTCAATTTATTGTCTTCTCTGACCCTCAGTTTCCTTGTCTTTAATAGTTCCTTATGTTAGCAGTCATTCTTTTCATCATAGAGGATGGGGAAGATTAATGAGTTAATTTCTTTATGGCTCATGTCACATTGCCTGACACATACCAAGTAGCTGATAAATATTGGCCCCTATTTTTATATCGTTCAAGCATCCCATAAAATGGTACCCTGGAATTTAATGGTTAAAAAATGTACTTTGAGTTCCATCAACTTTGAACTACTCAGGTTTACTTAAATTTCTGTTAAAAATTAGTAAATTTGATGTAATCAACTCAGCTTTGAAGTGCAGAGATTTTTTAAAAATTTAAAATCATATTTATTTAAATTTACATAGAAGCCCTAGTCTATAAAAGCTTTTGCATTTTTCCACCTGATGAGAGGCATAGTTGTTATGAGCCTGGAGAGAGATGCTGCATGGGAAATGTGTGATGTGGGCGTGGAATTGTGTAAGTGTTCAGCCAATGATGGCTAGAAAGGGCAGAGTCCAGAGTGAGAGAGCACTGGCTTTGTTTGACTTCTCCCTTTAGTGGCCTTGTGACATGAAGATCTCTTAAGTTCTTCAAGCTTGTTTCCTTGTCGGTAAAATATAGACAAGAAACTACCTACTGAGGATTTTCTGGGGCTCCAGTGTGCTTCCTGGCCATTGCTTAGCTTTATATTGTTATTTTTGTTGTCCCCTGATTTGGCACTTCAGAATCTTTGATGGCTGATGAGGTGCAAGGGTGGAGTTCTGAGTGGTTCTGAACAATTTTCATGGTGCACTGGTGGCTTCCCTGATGGCCAGGTGTTTGGAGACTGAGTGCAATCTGTCTCCATGCTATGCTGCACCTGTCCCTCATCCGCAGTTGCATCAGTAGAACAGCTCTCTTAGACTGGATGTGGGGGAGTAGACTTCTGGGCAGGCAGGAGAAGCAGAAAGCAGCAGCTTTCTCCTTTGGCAGGGGCGCTAGCTGCAGCTTCAGGTACGCTCCTGTGTGCATACATCTGTGCTCTGCTGAGGTCACTGTAGCACACACGTGGTATGGTGTACAGACGTGCCTACCTGGAAGGTGGCCACAGAAAGGATAAATATTTTTGAGAGGTGAGTCTCAGGCACTTTTCAAGGTAACAGCAAAATAGCAATTACTATCTTTCTCTGGTTGGTATAGGACATGGAGAAAAACAAAAGAGCCTTGCTTTGGCTACCGGTGAAATGAGGAAAGGAAGAAACCACATATTTTTGAGTACCAATTTAGTGCTAAGCACTGTGGCTGACATTTTACAAAACCTCTCTCATTCGGTGTAAGAGTTATTGAAGATAGAAAGGACAAACACTTAACTCCTACTTTGCTTCAAGGAGAAGACCATTTAGATGAAAACTATCCTTATATAAAAATTGAAGCCTAGGAACGTAAGGAAACAAGCAAACGCCAAGTGAATTGGTTTTCTGATCTGGATAAACTGTACCTAGAATTTCTCTAGAATCTTCATGCAGATTGCTGAACTACTGCCATGAGCTACCGCTGTAAAGGAGAGAAGGGCAGAGAGCTGAGTACTTTGGTTGTGCACTGGTGTTTTTACATTAATTTTAGGTGATAATCTGGGCTGATAATCAAGTATATGCTCCAGAAAGTAAAGCAGTAATCACTAGCAGCTACAGTGGGTTCATTCAGGTAACCATGGCAGTGACCTCCATGGCTGATAAGTAGTACTACCTGGTTTGAAAAATTACTGGCATGGGGGCCCGGCAGGATGGCTCAGTGGTCTAAAGTGCCTGCTTAGGAAAGCTTAGGTGGCTGCAGGGACCGCGGTTCGATCCCTGGCACCACATGCTGTGCCAGCCCTGCCCTCGGGGCGGGCTGAGCCGCCTTAAAAAAAAAAAAAAAAAGTTCTGAAACAAGAAAAAATAAATAAATAAAAAAATTTTAAAAAGGTAAAAGAAAAATTACTGGCATGCTGGGAACACGAGGCTATGAGGGTTCAGACACGGTGTAATTGATAAAGCCTCTTTAGGTATCCTTGGGCAAATTAAGTAGTGAAATGCAAGAGAAAGCATAAGGATTATGATTCATTAAAATAGAGAAACTTGGTGTAGTCATTGTTTGCCCCAGGTAGTGGGTGGGGGATGAGAGTTGACATCGCCTTGGGGAGGAGCTTATCTAACCCTTTAGGGCTCGGCGTTTTTATTGGTGGCCTACAGGAGGTTATGGACGATAGGTCTATCAAATTTGTGGGAAATGTAGTTAAACGTTAGCTGCAAGAACATAGGTCTTGCCTTTGGGGCTCGGAGATGCTGATAGGAATAATCCAGTTGCAAGGGGGGAGATCCTACAGTGAGGGTCACAGTAGCAATGAAGCTTGCACACAAACTGCTTGCTGATCTGAAATCAGAAATGAGTTTCTAACTACGGAAAGGCTTAACAGAATTATGACGTCTTCTTTTCAAAAGACGAAAGTGAAACGGGAACGTGCACAAAATGGGCAGCACATAGGAGAATACCGACTTAGTCAGCAAATATTATGACCTTATTAAAAGATAGGAGAGGCAGTTAGCTAACTTTTTAAAGGCATATTGCCTAAGTTTCATTAGGTACTACAGATATACTAAATTTTGTGATTGTAGAACAAGCTTATGCTATTTATAACTGGGCCGTCACTTTCTCAAGTGATTTTTTATTGAAGTTAACATATTTTCTCTTTGAAAATGTTTTAATGAAAAATCTTATGTATACAAGGACTAAAATAAAGTTTCCTTGGATTCTGAGATGGAAATATATTTATATCTTCCTTGAAGTTACATAATGAGCAAGTGTCAGTGCGATAGAGATTGTGCATAATGCAGCTCTGTTTTACTGTATTGCAATTTTTGTGTATGCCATTTGCACTACATTCTGTATTATTGGCCTCTCCAGGTCATGCAGACCTTTGGGTTATGACCCATGGTGAGCCCATGGAGTCACATATACAGCTGAAAGAAGAGTCATTACCCTGTGTCTGATTGTTTCTTGCAGTGTCTTTTTGGATTCTATTGGTGAAAACCTTTGTTGTTGGATTTTCTTACTGGCTACTTTTAAAGCATCACCATGAATGAGCCTTACACATGTTGAACACTGTAGCTGTCCTGTTCTTCCAAGGAGAAATTGATTTAGAAGATCATTTAATTGTACATCACTGTAAATGATGTCAAGTGGAATATTTTCTGACAGCAAGGACTTCGTCTTTTACCAAGAAAGAACAGAGTTGGAGGGAGTGTGTCGTAAGCAGGAACTGAGCTGGCATCTAGCCATTGGCTTATGGACTATTTGTGATTACTTACCCCAGACCTGTCTGCCTTCTCATGTCTCAGAATTAGGGGAAAATACAAATTGAGCATTCTTAACCTGAAAATCTAGAAGCTGAAATGCTCCAAAATCCTGATGCCACAATTCAACAATTTTAGACCTAACCTCAGGGGATGGGTTGTAGCCAAAATGCACAGAAATAGTAAACATGTTGCATAAAGTTATCTTTAGGTTATCTGTATGTGAAATGTAAGTGCATTTTATGTTTAGATTTGGGTCCTGTCTCCAAGCTCTTGTACATAGACAAACCTTCCAAAATCTTGCAAAATCTGTAAACTCAGCATTTTGGATAAAGAATACTCAACCTGCTCTTGGTTATAGACTCTTCAGGTAGTCAAGAGTGGTAAAAGTTGTATATTATAATGTCTCATTCAGTCAAATGGAGGCTATTTCTTTGGCCACTGCAATATTGACCATTCAGTATTACTTGTTTATTTTTAGAAGCAGGAAATTTACTGTATAGTATTAGTATTTTTTTTGTCAAACCAGGGCTTGAACCCAGGCCCTTGCACTTGCTAGGCAAGCACTTATTCTACTGAGCTATCTCCCCAGGCCTTGGCATTAGTTTTGTATTGTGCTGTAATAAATTACCATATGTTTAGTGGCTTAACCAGATTCATTATCTTAGTTTTGCACTTTAGAAGTTTGCAGTGGGTCTTGTACAATTGCAATGGCGATTATAACAGCACTGTATTCCTTTCTAAAAGTTCTAGGATAGAATGTGTTTTCATGCCTCTTGCAGCTTCTGAAAGATGCTCCATGTCTCAGCCCCATTCTACCATCAGAGCCACTATGACCATTTGAGTCTTCCTCGTGTGCCAGGACTCTTACGCCCGTGTCTTCTGCTTCCTCTATCTGTAACCCTCTTCCTGCTTGCCAGGTAAGCTAACATCATGACATAGGAGGAGGACTGATCACTGTGCCAACCACACTCAGCACCATGGAGCTGACCCATTTATCTTCCCTTCAGTTCTAATTTTGGAAAACATATGTGCTGATGTCTGTTAATGCAACAGGTGAGGTTTTTAATGTAAAAAAGGGAACTCCGGAGCCTTGATATTTGAAGTATTTTTGAAGGCTGAGACCAAGAGAAAATTATGGCAGAAATGAATTCATAGGAAATGAGTGCTCCCTCTTCTGACAATGAGGTTAACAAGTGTTTTTTCTTGTGAGATAATATTAAAAAAAATTTTTTTTTTGTTTTAAATGTAAATAAACTGACTTTAGTCAGCCTCTGGAACTGACACATGCGGCTCTATTCAGTTGAAACACGCAGTAAGGATGGCACTGGGGTCCATGCAGTGGGTGTACTTGTCCCACTTCTCCGGGTTGTAGGGCCCAACATGTGCTTTTTGTTGAGAAACAAAAAGAACCTTTGTAGTGTCAGGCTGGTGGATATCTAAGTTGTGCTGCTCTTTCTCAGTCAGTATTTGGAAGGTGTTTTTAGGGTGGCTGCAACCAGGCCCTGGAGGTGTGATGCATCTTTGGCAGTTCTGATTGTACTATATGTTGTCATTTGCTGTGATTTTTCTCGTCAGTTTCAGTTTGATACCTGTGATTGCCAGCCATGGAGAGGAAATAACTAAGTGAAGTGGTGACTTAGCAGAGTCTGCTTTGTTAAAAAGGCATTATAGACTGTGATTTACTGCCTCATTTTAACAGTTGGATAGCCCTTTAAAGGATTTCATGGTTAGGAGAATGCTTTCATTTTGGAGAGGTTAAAATGGATTCATAGCTAAAAAACAGATAGACTAAGGAATTACATAAAAATATGAACAACATTGTTCATAGTCTAAGTTATATGAGTGGGTTTAGAAATTATCAAACTGAGTGAAGAAAGCAGTTTAGACATAGCTAGTGAAATTAGAGTTCTGGCTGGTGATAAGCATGGTTCCTGCCTGGCAAGCACAAAGTTGAATTCTGAATTCAAAAAATCAATCAATCAATCAACCAATCAATCAAAAACCAAACAGAGCACAACTAAATAAATAAGAGTCCTTTGTGAAAGGCAAAATAAGCATATCATAAAATGAGTGCCTATTTTTCTTTTGGTGCCTATTTTGATTTTAGGTTAGAATAGGTAAGATGAGACCTTTGTTATAAGTATGCCCCTACCCCTGGCGGGTAATCCCAAGATGGTCTGTGTAGATCCAAAACTGAATAGTACTGATAAGTTATACTATTTTGTTTCCTGTCCATAAAGTATAACTATTAGATATGGAAATAGATTGGCATGATTGACATCAGAAGCTAAGAATAATACAGAACAATTGTAACAATATACATTCTATTCTTATTTCTATGAGTTCAACTTTTTCAGATTCCACATATAAGTGAATGAGAATAGAATGGTGATTTCTCTACCGGTTGTGGGAGGATTAGAGGATGTTGGTCAAAAGATATAGTGCTTCAATTATGATTATTTCTGGAATTGTATTGCACAGTGTGGTGAATTCAGTTAGCACTTTCACCTTAGACCATAATTCTTATGTCTCACTGATGGGCATCTTGAACCACTAGTGGGACATGTATGACTGTCCAAAGCATGCCTGTACTTCTGTCATCAGTGATACAAGCCATCCTATGGGATAGTCAAGCCTGTATCACTCACTGGTGGCTCAAGCTGGCGGGAATGTGTTATAACTGATGCATTATATCTTTAAAAATTACTATAAGAATAGATTTTAAATATTCATACCACACAGAAAGGTAAGTTTGTGACATGGCAGATGTGTTAATTTTAATCATTTCACAGTATGAAAATATCACATAGAATGGGAATAGATGCATTTTTATTTGTCAGTTATGTTTTAATAAAGCTGGAGGAATAGAAAAGGAGAGTATGAGGAAAATGTGGAATTCAGGCCTGGAAAGGAGAAATCCCCATGCTTGGGCCAGTGTTCTGGAGGGCTACATTCCAAACCTGACTGACAGCAGAATAGACCGACATACTGCTTGTCACAAGGCCTCAGACTCTCCTGACTGTCATCTCCATCTTTGATATAAGATGAAGGTGGTCCTGGGTTGGGATTGGGCATCTGGCAGTGGCAAGTACTATTCTCCTCTGGGGAAAGATGATATTGTAGGCTTTTAAATTTTTTTTTTTTCTTCTTCTTCTGGGGATTCAACAAGTCTAGAATATTGTGTGTTCCAGGCAAGTACTCTCCTACTGAGCTAAACACTTAGTCCCACATCCAATTGTTTATACAGATTTTTTCTTGTACAGGCTCTGACACAAATCTAAAATAGCCAGATATCTGAATAATTCTGAGAAAATTTTAGCCTTGGGATAGACACATGGGGCTGTTTTCTAGATTGAGGCTATAGTAAGAAAAACAGAACAACTCCTGGCCACACTTTGCGCCTTGTACCTAGTAACAAGCAATAGCATTGTTCTGTGGATGAAGAAGCCACTAGCACAGGTGAGCAGGACCTCCTGAAGGGGCCGGTGGGGCAGGAATACTAGGAAAAGACAGTATGGGCCTCATAGGAAAGCAGAAGACAATGACAGATCCCTAGTGATAGATTGGAGTTGACAGTAACATCTTAGAAAATTCACCTGTCTTCATGAGTGACTAGAGTGATCCATCTATTCCTATGCTGATGGCCAGATAGAAAAATGGGCATGTTGATTTCAGCTTATAAATATTATTCATTTTGGCTTTCAAATATAGTTTCTTAGCATCAATAAAAAGTGAGATAAACAAAAGAGCAAGGAATGAGGAGCTAAAAAGACACATTGCCAAGAAATAAAACAGTCAACAGAAGCAGAGCAGGAGTTGGTGCAGGCTCACGTATTGGAAATACTGCACAGCATCTCTAAAAGTAACTGATTAACATGGTAAAGGATTTAGTACGAAGGGTGAATAGGCATGAAGTGATATGTCATTTTAAGTGAGAGGTAAAGACTGTAAAAATGAATCAATTGGAAATGTTAGAAAATATGTGTGTGTATATATAAAATTGTACTATTAATTTCTATTTGTTTATTGAAAGGAACAGTTAAAGCTTAAATTTTTTTGACCAGTTTTACAAACTTACATCTGGCAATCTGAACAGTATGCAATATAATAACCATTGTTGAATCCCTATATCTTGTTTTTTAAAATTTTATTTCTTTCTAGTATTTATTTTTATTATAAACATATTATCTTTACAATAAAAACATGTTATTATAAAGATATATGTTCTTTATAATAAAAATAAATAAAAAACAAAAATCTCCAAAGTAAAAAAGAAATGCTAGGAATAAAAGATAAAACATCAGAGGTGAAGAGTTCTGTGGGCACAGTGGTACCAGCCTTCAAGCTGTTCCCTCATGACCTCTCCTTCTTGTTCATAGCCTTGTGGACCTACTTCATACACTGACTAGGACTGGCCTGGTGAGAGTGGAGGATTGCAGAAGTGATAGTTGGTGACTTCTGAGGCTGTCATAAAATATATAGTACACTAGCTTTTGCCTTTGCCTGGGTTTGGTCCTGTGTTCTGGGGGACCACTTACCATGCAAGGAGGGCATAGGGGTGGTCTGCAGAGGGACAAGCTGATGCCGCCTGCCAACACTCAGAACTGCTTCCATGTATCACCCTGGAAGAAGACCTTCCAGTTTTAGTCCCTCTGGCAGTTTGCGGCTCGGCATGGTGTATTGATGGCACTATGTGATAGATTCTGAGCCAGAGCACCAGCTCAAGTGCCCTTGAATTTCCAGTCCTCAGAAACTGTGAGATAATAAATGTTAGTGGCTTAATACCACAAGTATTTCATTTTGGGCTAATTTTCTTTGCAGGAATGGATAACTAATGCAGATTAAATATTTCAGAGGCAGAATATGTGAATTTGAATAAGTCATGCAAACCAAGGCATGAAAAATGAGGAAAAATAACTACATAAAGTGAACAGCACTTGTGAGGCAGAGAAGAAAAAAAAAACATGCATATAACTGCATCCACAGAACTAAGAGAGAAAAGGATGCAAGAAATGTGTTTCAAAATGTGTTTCAAAAGTATAGGTTAAGTTTTTCTAGCATTGAAAAGAAAGATAACACATTTCCTACCCAAGAACCTTAGAAAACCTTTAGTATGATGAGTCCATAGAAAAACACCAAAGCACAGTGAAGATCATAGAGAACCAAAAGCAGGAAACCTTGAAGGCAGACAAAGAGCAGAACACAAATAGGAATCAAAGTAGTAATGACGTTTGTCTTCTCGTATACTATCCCACGAAGCCAATATGGTGATTAATATTATTATTATTTTTTTAATGAACAGAACATTTATTGAGGGAAAGAAAGCTCCTGTCTGAGAAGAGACAGGAGGGGGGCCTGAGTGGGTGTCCTCTGGAAGCTGTCTCTTCCAGGGACTTTTATAGTGTAAAACCATGATTATTTGAAAGTGCTAAAAACAAAACCCATGTATTTTCTGAGGATTCTTTTCCCCAGAGAAAATACCTTTGAAAAATGAAAGTAGCACAAAAAGTTTCCCATAACAAGAGCTGAGGAAGTTCTTTACCATCAGATCAGGACTGTAAGAAATTTTAAATGCTGTCCAAGAGGCAGATGGAAGATGAAAACAGATGGACAGTGTGAGGACTGCTGGAACTGATACAGGTGGGGGTGAGTAGCGGGAAACATTGTACCACCATTTTGGTATCTTCAAATAATAACTGTCTAATGAAGAGTAGTAGCACTGTATTGTGGCATTATTAAAATTTGTGAAAGTGAAAATCTGGCAATGGTAGCACAAAGAAGAAGTTGTAAATGGGTGGATCTTCAGCTGTATGTGAAGTAGAATGATGTTTAGAGGTAGACAGGGATATGTTAACAGTGTATATTGGCAACTCTTGAACAGTGACCAAAATAACATAATCACAAGAGCTATAAGCGAATCATAGACATAAAACAAAAATTCTTAATTAAAGGAGGAAAGCAGGAAAAAAGAACAGATGCAACAATCAAAAACCAAGACCAAAACAAATGCCAGAAGGTAGATATGTACCAGCATATTGATGATTGCACTTGATGTATTTAATCTATAAACATACTACTTTAAAGGCTGAAGTCGTTAAATTGGAGAGAAAAGCAAGAAACAGCTATCTGTGTTACATACGAAGCTCATTTACATAGGCAGGCATAGATAAGTAAAGAAAAAGCTTTCCACTTGAAAAAGAAACATGCAAAGGAAAACTGAGCTAGGAGGTGAGAAAAGTCTGTAATTGCAATACTTTAGGAGGATAGCAAATTCAAGTCCAACCTGTGTGATATAGGGACACACTGTCTTAATAACAACAAGAAAAAAGAGGTGGGGGTGAGAGTAGCATAGTGTAAGGGGTCCTGGGTTCAAGCCCCCAACTAGATAGGAAAACAAACAGAAGAATTGCTATACTAATTTTGATAGTTGCCAGAAAAAGCTGTGTTGCACTGTGTAGTGATGACATTCATTATCATTAAAAAGACATATTTTAAAAATTCATGCCCCCGATAACATAACTTCAGAGCATATGAAGAAAAAACTGATAGAACTGAAAAGAGAAGCAGATAAAATTTTAATCCTAGGTAGGTAGTTCCGCATTCCTCTTTCAACGATCAATTAAAAATGGAAAATCAGAATATAGAAGACTTTAACAGCATTATCAGTCAACTGTGTTTATGCATCACTCACTTAACAATAAAAGAATACACTTTGTTATCAAATATTCATGGTGTATGGTTTATGTCTAGTTGTTCCCCCAAAGCCTCATGCAATCACGGGGGGGGGGGAGACTTCTGGAGTTTGAGACTTGCCTCATGATCCCTGGGATTATGTGTTTCAGTACTGATGGGATTATGGGTCTGAGTACTTCTAGGATTATGGGTGTAGCCTAAGGTGGACAGGCTGAGGCAGAGAGCCTGAATGTATATAAAGAGAGATAGACTCGAGCTGTTCCTCTCTGCTCCCCTGGTAGTTCTGTTGCCTCTGTCACCATATTGTTGCTGTTCCGCTGCCATGAACTGCTGCTCTCTGCCATGTGCCATTCAGCCTTGGAACTAGCTGAATATGGACTGAAACCTCCAGTAACTGTGAGCCAAATAAACCTTTCCTTCCTTCATTTTGGGTGTCAGGTATTTGTCCCAGCAATGAGAGAAAAGTAACTAAGACACATGGGCTCTTCTAATGGTTGGTAATTTTCTGTATAAAATAACACTTCCTAAAATAGTACACTCATATTCTGTTAAAAATGGAGTTAAAATAGAAAATTATATTAAAACCCCACATATTTAGAAATTAAACAGTACCCTTCTAAATCTATAGGTTAAACAATAAATAAAAGAAATTTAAAAATGTTTTTATATTTGAACAAAAAAGTAACCATAAAATTTCTAAAACATTTCAAAGGAAGCTAATAAAGCAGGCATAATGTTGTCACAAATCAAATCACATGGCAAGGTGTTAGATTTAAACCCCAGTATATCATTACAGTTAAATGAAAATCTTCTACCCTTGCTAGTTGAAAGACAGTGGTTGCCAGATTGGATGGATACAGTTAAAATGTATAATATTTACAACCATCTACTTAAAACTAAAACATACAAATACAAAACTATTAAAAAGCTGGCTAATGTTAATGCTGTCGTAATGAAAGATGTTATAAAATATCAGTAGCTGGTAAAGTAGACTTTAAAACACAAAGCATTAGTAAAGGTATGTTTCTTAGAGGTGGAAAAGTCATTTGGTGATTCTAAATTTATATACAACCTATAACCTGAAAACAATAAAGGATTGGCAGAACTTTGAGGAGTAACAGCCAGATTCACAGTCATAAATGAATTTAGCACAATTCCTCTCAGTAACTGTTAAACAGACAGAAATCAGTAGTGATCGAAAATTTGAACACAAAGAGAAATATTGTGTCAATCTTTTTAGATGTTTATCTGAATGAGTATGTTCATATGTATTCCTAGGTTTTAAAGATCTTTTCTATGCCTAGGTATTGATTTTATCAAACATTTTCTTTGTTTCTTTTTTCTTCATTGTTTGAAATGATGCAATTTTAAATTTTTGCAGTTACTGTGGGGAATAACAATGTTAAACCAAGCTGGTATCACTAGAACAAATCCAAATTGTTTGCAATGTACTATCATTTGTATGCATTATACATGTGGTTTTGATTTGCTCACATTGTTTAGAATGTTTACATTTATATTGATGAATGAAATTAATGAGTATTATTTTTGTGATGTCTTTTTTAAGTTTTGGATAGAGCATAAATTAGAAAAACATTACTTTTAGGATTGAAGATATGGTTCAATCACCAAGCAATTTCACTGCTCGGTATATACATAATAGAGTTGCATGCATGCATTCACAGGAGACTCATAGAACACATTTATGGTTGCTGTAGTGAAAGACTGTGATATTTTTCTCTTTGGTTCTATTTTCTCAGTGAAATGGATGGGTCTTTTTCTGAGAGTAAGGCATAGAAAGATGTTGCAGTACTGAGTGAAAGAAAAATGAAAGAGTAGGATGATATGAAAGTGAGCAGGATTTCCCCAGGCCTCACTTAGTTCAGGGCTGACATGCGGGTGCATTTTACACTAGTGGTTGGCTTGCGTTAGTCAAGGAAAGGGAAGAAAGAGCGCCCTTGGGCTGAGGGTGTTCACATCAAGTCACGCAATGAAGCTCATGGATTTATACTGGGTAAGGAGGGATGTGAGTTTGGGAGATGGAACAGCTTTGGAGGCCTGTGAGTGGGTAGCAGGATCAAGAATTATACAGTTCAGGGATCAGTCAAATCCTCTAGGCTTACAAGGATGAGCACAGGATGTTTAGGGATGAGGTTCTGGTGGGATGGATTTGGCAAGTCTGAGAATCCCCCCAGATATGGGGGACAGAGGTGAGGTGGGAGCAAGCACGCCAGCAGAGGACAAGACTAGGGTAAGTTATTTTCTTGGAGGTGCTGTTCTCTGTGATATAGATCATTATGTACTTGCTGGTCTGTGTCATTTGAATCACTGGTTTTGGTGGGATTTTTTTTTTCAGTCTACTTTTCATCCTTGAAATTAGGAGTTAGGCAGTGATTTGCATAGACTGTGATAGAGACTTATGTTTTTTGCTCACATCCAGGGGAACAGGTGATGGACTTGGATTCTCTTAAGGAAGGTGAGAACTTGAATATGCTGAGAATTTTTTGTTTTATAACACAGGCATGAGAAGAAAATATGTAGAAGAGTATTTGCTTGAATGTTCTAATGCTGTGTATACATGGTTGGATGTTCCTCACGGCAGATAGATGTTTCCCCCATGGGTTGGTGGGCATTTAAAAAACCTATGTGCTCCTTGGCCTCCCCACATTTCTGTTTGCAGTTCTGAGAAGCCCTTCCCTGCATCTGAAGCACAAACTCAGGGGAAAGTTGTGGGTGGTTTACCCTCTGATCAGACAAAGTTAGCACTTGGGATGGAGGCAGGCCAGAAGGCTTCCTTTGAGTCTCCACAGTGCAATAAGCTTGTAAACTCCTGGTGCGGCCACCACGCTGGGAGTCAACTCTCCAGCTCTACCAGGTTGTACTGAGTAAAGCAGTTAGATCTTACTATTGTACCCTGCCTTGGAATGAGATCTTTCTGACTTTTGGTGTTCAGTGATTTTTAACCATTTTGTCTGATTTTCTCTTTAATTTTATGTAAAGATGGCTATGGTGGAATGTAAAACATTACTTCTTTTCCTGTCAAACCATTAGTGGTCAAAGGAACTATAAAAACATTTGACTCAGCTGGGTGTAGTGGTGCACGCCTGTAATCCCAGCACTTGGGAGGTTGAGGCCGGAGGATTAGTGTGAGTTTGAGACCATGGGTGTGGGCTACAAAAGTGAGCTCAAGGCCAACCAGAACTACATAATGAGACCCTGTTTTAAAAAGACAAAAAATAAAACAAAACAACAACAAAAAACATTTGACTCTATAAGGTTTAATAAACACCAGCTATAAAAAGTGCTAAGGACTATTATAAGCATTTCATATTTGTTAACTTCTTTGATTCCTGACATACTCTGTGATAGCTGTCATCACTGTCCTGGTAAGGTAGATAAACACTGAGCCATAGAGTCAGTGACTGGTAGAGGCTGTGTTTCACCTCCAGATAGTTAGACTCCCAAGTCTTTGCCTTGCTATATTATGCTATGCTGCACCTCATGTTGGTGGTGGAAAATTGTAATGCAGTAGAACAATGCTCAGAACTTGAATGTGGAGGCAGAGTCCAGAAAACATAAAATTTAGATTACTTTTAATTGACGATTAAGCTGTTTGCAGCTTATTTATATGAGAGACCTTGGTGATAGATGAGTCATGCTTTCAAAGCTTTATGTAAGGCATCTCAGTTACACAAAATGTATTTTCGGGTATCTTTAGGAATCTTTAGGAGATCTTAGCAAGAGCAACCAGGTCCGGCATGGCATCACTGCTCAGTTGTCTTTGTAATATTAAACCATGAGACAAGTAGAAACTGAAGGCCTCTGTAATAGAATGCATGGAGAAAGAGATTTCTTGTTCTCGTTTGCAGACTCTAAAAAGCACACCATGCAGCTTTCCTTAGTTGGTTTTTACTACATGTGTTTCACATAGAATTTTGATTTATGGCTTCTCAAGAGTCCCTAATTGTGACAGATTTTTCTCTTTGTGCAGCCCTTGCTCTCATAATGATCTCTGTGTGGATCCTCCAGAGGCTCTGTGCTTTCTGAGTGCTGTTTTTGAAGGAGATGACGTGAAGTACAGAGAAAGGAAGAGCTTGCATGGAGGGGATGTGCTATGTGACCACGAGGTCTTCGGTGAGCCCTAGTGCTGCCCTGGCCTGGGAACAGGTAGTTGAAATGACTTCTGCATTACATTAAGCACAGGGATGGCTACCTAGGCCCCCTGCCCATCTTCCTATAAATTTGCACGGAGACCAAGCTCCTTGATGCATGTTGGGAAGGAGAGAGAGGGGCAGTGAAGAGGCTGACATAAATCCAGTGCCTGTAGCAAATCATCCTTCCACCCTTCTCCCAACAACTGGACTTACCAAGTAAGCCCTCATCCTGCTATTGGACATAGTAAGAAATTGGACACAATGCTCTATTCCTGGTCTAGGGTAGAGCAACCATAAAAATAGAGTAGTGTGTGTGTGGGATCCCTACATGCTTTTCTTAGAAAAGCACCTAATTCAAGGCAAAGTTTCATGAGAGGGCTCCAAAGCCTCAAGTTATTTTCATAGTGAAAAATCATTTCACTTTGTTTTATAGTCACCTGGGCATTGTGATAGGTGTGTGTGTGCATGCACATACACACATGCATGTATGTGCATTGGAAGGAAGTCTTCTAATTGCTCCTGCTGATGCAGGACTGGATAAGACATTTTCCCCACTGGGTGGGTTATCAGAGTCTCAGTGTATGAAGATCTCAGCCTGTATTTTGCAGCAGGCCCTGGGGAGCCTTGGTATGTTAGTCAGTTTTCTGCCACTGTAACAAAACATCTGAGGCAATCAGTTTATAAAGAGAAAAGATGTATTTGGTTTCAATCTATGAATGATAATGCATGTCCAGGCAGTGCATTATGGCATTAATGAGCAGCAAGTCTTGTGGTCATGATGAGAAAGAGAGGAGGAGGAAGTGGCGGGGGTCTCAGTGTCCCGCTGAAGGATGTGTGCCTTATAAAAAGACCTCCAGGAGGCCTCACCTGTGCTAGGTCCCACCACCTGCTAAGTCTGTCATGGATTAGACACTAACTCAACTTGTTTGGCCATCATGGTGCCCTGCAGTGATTGTTAAAGATTGGTGCTGAATTCTTGCATATTTCTAGCTCTAACGTGTGAGATAAATGGGAAAACGTTTCCCTGTTTGGCTCATTACAGAGTGGAAGCAAAGCTATGATACTTAGAATATCATAGGTTAAGGCTGATGGCTCAGAAAGGATGTAGGACAAAATATACTAAATCCTCTGGCCAGGGGCCCCACCTTAGTTCATGCCTATTCTTGAGTTCTTGTAAAATTTTCCTTTCCTTTATGAATTACTGGATACTTCAACTTTGGGAGTGTAGTCCCAACTATAATGGTAAATGTCGCTTCCTTTAAGGGGTGATTAATTTGCTACTGATAGGAGCCTAGGTCACAGGGAGTGGGGAGCATTGCTTATTTTTTCCCACTGTCTCTGTTCCCTTGATCTGTGTGTGTTCTGGTGGGGACCTTTTCATCCAGAGTTTGAAAATTTACTAGGGAGCTAGTGCTAGGCTGCTAAGCAGTGTGAATATTAAAGTTTTTAATAGCTACTGTGATATTCTTTGTAGTGATAATAATTTTGTGGCAAGGTGGAAGAATAGGTATGACTCTGAGCAATGTGCTTGTTTTAGAGTTGACAAGATTGTCAATGATTTCATGATCCTACAAAGAATGTAATTTTCTGCCAGGTGGCAACAAATAACGTAGCTTAAAGGGGAGTCAATGAGAAGACGTGTTACCTTTGAAAACAATGCAACCTGGTCTTTCTTTGTCCTTTCGATGCTCAGCTGCAGATGGATTTCTAGTCATTGTATTTGTCAAGCAGAATCTCCTTGTTTAAAAAATCTCTTATTGTAAAACATAAGGTCCACACAAAATTTATAAACACACAGCAAAAGTAAGTGGACATGTTCAATCATTTGTCCAAATAGAACAGTATAACAGTACATGGAAGTTCATGATGACCCCTGCCCAGTGACCCCTGTAGATCACCACTTCTGACTTCTGTGGTAGCCATTTATTTGCTGTACTTGCTTATTTTTTCATTTTGGTGCTGGACGTGTTTTGAAATGTAACATAAGGATTTCTAAAAGGATAATTTTGTTGGTGTCCTTCATTTAATTCCAGACAGAGCATGGCCTGGGAGGCAAGAGACTATGTTATTATTCTTTAGGCCCAAAGTAGGTTTGACATGTAAAGTCTCTGGGTTGATTGTATATGTGGAAACGGGGTAAAATTGATTAGATGAGTGCTTTTATAATATTTTTGAGAAGTCATGAGATTTCTTATGAAACTGCAATATAAAAACAAAGGAAATTAAAGTTTTTTAAGTTAGAATTTATAAAATTCACTATATATATTACATATATATGTATATATAATGATAGCACATTAGTGTATTGGCTGGCAGTATCCAGTAATTCCAATTTGGAACCTGGAGGTCTTCTAATTTAAGTGTAATTCTACTTTGAATGTTTCTAATTGTTGAATGCAATAGCCAATAAGCATGTGAAAATATGCTTAGCTTTGTTATTAGGGAGCTACAAGTCAACATCAGAATAAGACGCTATTTCACCTCCACTAGGGTGCTTTCAATAAAAAAAAACTACGTTACTTAGACATACAGTTCTGAGAATACTGTGAGATGGTGCAGCTGCTGCGAAAAAGTCTAGCGTTAACTTTATAAAATGAATATCTGATGCAGTTAACTTATGAAAAGAAAAGGGTTATTTTAATTTTAGCTCATGGTTCTAGAGGTTCCAGCCCTAGATGAGGCAGCCCCATTACTTTGGGTGTTTGTAAGGGTGGTATATCATGGAAAGAGTGTGCGAGAGAACAAACCACTTACATCATGAGCCAGGAAGAAAAGAGAGAGGGCAAGGCTGGGGTTCCACAACCCCCTTGAAGGTCATGCCAATAATCTAAGGACCTTGCATAAAATCTTATCTCCCAAAGGTTCCATCATCCTCCTATAATACCATCTTGATCAAGCCTTTAACACATGGATCTTTGGGAGATACTCTTCAAAGTCATAGCACTGTATAAATGGCATTTCAATACCTGGGAATAGACCCAAAAGAAATGGGCCCTACGGACCCCACAATCCACTCATTGTACCTAAACCCTGCCTCCTGTTCCCAGCAGCTTCGGTTAGGACCATTAAGCTAAGTCTCATCAACTGTTGAAATTAGAGTCCTCATGATTCAGATATTTTCCCAAATCTCATCCTCTGAATACATGAATGGAAAAGTTTAGATATAAAGCAGATTATATCTGATGATTTTTTAGCTTTTATATTTTGTTATTTTATTTTGTTTAAATAAAATGTTAGTTTAAAGAAATACCTATTGTCTTACATGTGAAATGCTTGATGGACAAGTTTGATGCATGCTAAATTGTGGAATAATCATTGTGCTTTATTATTTACACAATAAAGTTTAAGATCATCTTTAATAGTGTTATAAACAGAAGCTGTTTTTATAAAGTGATACACATCTATTAAGTCAATCATCACAAGTTAGGTTGTATTTTTTTTTTTTTTTCACACTGCTGTTTGAATTTAAATTTTCTCTAGAAAGCCATCCTTCAGTGATGCCCCATGTGAGCCTGTCAGAAACACTCAGTACTAAATCCATTTACGCAGGGGTGCACTTATGTTCTCCTTAATGAGCAAGAGAAAAGTAAGGCTGTTGGAAATGATCTGGATCAATTTGATCATTTCTAAAAATGTTTGAAATAAGACATGTTTGTGTACTTTCTTGGTGTTGTGAGGTAAATGTTAGAGATTTGGAATTAAGACTTAAAATTTTTTAAATAGGAAAACTCTGGAAACATGTAGAATTTCTATGTTCAAGTTATTGTTTGTTCTTAGTTATTTTAAGATTGAAATCTATTTTAAGATTGCTCTGAATTTGATGTACTTTGGATCTAGAATTTCTCTGGAACATCTATGTGAAACCTATTTTATTTTGTTTGTTTGTTTATTTGTTTTTGGTGATACCAGGGATTAAACTCAGGACCTTGTGCTTGCTAGGCAAGCACTTGTTTCAGTGAGCTATCTCCTTGGCCATGAAACCTGGTTTTGATAGCACAACTTAATTACACCTTTCCTTGCTTCTTAGTGTCCTTTATGCAGAATTGGACCGAGCTCAGCATCTTTGTAACTGGTATCTGTGGATGAGCGTGTCTGCTTAGTTATATTCCTTTGTAATTATAGTTTGTTTTTATTAGTTTTCTGTTGATGGACATTGACATTGATTTTTAGAGATTTTCCTTATAAAACAATGTTTAGTGCACAATCTTGCATGTATCTCTAGTATACAATGTGGGACATCTTTTAGAAGTACTTAGGGGTTGAATTGCTCAGTTGCAAGTCATGCACATATTTTATTTATTTTTTATTATGCAGTTGTCCCTCCTGTCATTTCTGGTGCCATACTTTATAGAAACGCTGTTGATAATATCTTTGTCTCATAAGTAAACTTAAGGGAGATTGCTAAAGTTTCACCATGAATTCAGGTGTATGCTGTAGGCTTTTTGTTGAATTTTCATGGCTTGTAAATTAAGTCCTATTTTTTGTTTGATAAGTTTTTTTTTCTAAAATCACAAATTAGAGTTGAATTTTACCAAATTCCTTTACAGCGAACTTGTTTTAATGCAATTCTGCAAGGACTTTCAAATGGAGCACTTTCCAAATTCCCTTCTGCTATTGGTGGTATATCCTGTGACCTCCAGTCTCTTTGATTTAGCTTTTACCCTTTAGGAGAATAATACAACTTTCATTTGGATTCAGAGTGTCAGAGTTTCTACTTCTTCAGAGCATTTTTGGGATTTGCCTATAGTACTCACTCCTTAAAGCTAGTCAGTCAGAGAGATTCATATATAAGAGGCTCCTTTAAGGGACTTGTTACCTTCACTGCCCTGGTGGTGCTGCTGTGCCACTGGGTGTCTGTCCTTACTCTCTTGGTCATGTGAAGCTTGGCCCAACAGAATAGGGCCTGAGATCCCTTCTTTTTCTTTTCCCACCTGGTTGTACAGTAGGACAATTTGTCAGGTACTTGTGTGAAACTGAAACCTCAGTGTCTTGTATTTGGGTATAAAAAAGGGAGCTGGCATAATTTCATGTTTTCTGGTGTTTTATTGCCCTGTTGGTTGTCAAGTCAAACAAAGCTGGAACTGTGGCTGTGACTTGAGACAGTAGCCTCCTGTTCCATTTGCCTCAGGTAAAGTTGAATTGTGTTTTTGGGCATGAGCCACAGGGAGGGAAGCAGTATGGCAGGATTAAGAAGAAGCCTGTGTAATCTGGGGAAGAGAGGAAAAGTGACTGCAGTTGCCTGCAGTCCTGCCCTGCGAAAGGGCTCTTTCCAGGTGGGCATCAGGAAGCACAAACCTCCTTGAGGGAAAGACTTCCTCTGTTGTAATCTTCTATCTCACCTGAACAGTGAGCTTTGGGTCTGATAGACAGAGCAGTGCTGTGGCCCTCAAGCTGTCCCCCTTTGGGCAATTTGTTGTATTCTTCCCTGTGCTACCATAGGATGGGCATGGACAGAGTAACAGAGGTGTTCCTGCCTCTCTGTGATCTCTGTACATGTGGAAACCAGTGGTGTGGGCAAGTTCTGGATCTCTTTATCCCCGTTCTTCACTCCATGCTAGAAAACATACACCTCTGCTCCCTCACTGCAAATTGGCTCAGTAGAGACATAGAACAACATCCCATTGCTGCATGCTTTGTAGAGTGAAGGTCCTGTGACTTCAGTGGTAAATGTGACTTTCATAATTTGTCAGTGGTGGTTATTATGGTTAAGAACAGTTGTCAACTTGATTGGCTTAGGAACCTCTGGGGGAAGGATTGATGCCCTGCTAGGAACTGTGTCACACAGCAGGTGAGAGTATGCCGGTGAGTGAAGTATTCTTCGTATAGCTGCTCCCCATCACTAGGCTCACTGCCTGAGCATGTTGTCTTGTCATATCAATGGTGGTATTGGGTTCTCATGGGAGCAGTTATCTTATTGTACATATGAGGGATCTAGGTTATGTAGTCTCTTGAATCATCCCCAGCTCACCCATCGCCATCCATGGACAAATTATCTTTCATGAAACCAGTTGCTGGTACCAAAAATGTTGACCACTGCCCTAGGAGTTAGTAAAGCACACTTCTTTTGGTGGGTAGTAGAGGTATGGCCTCATCTCTGGACCTTTCTTTTCTGGCATTGTTCCCTTGCTTTGCTTTCTTGTTACCATGAACTAAGTAGCTCTCCTCTGCTACATCCTGCCGCCATGATGTGCCTGCCCTGGAGCCAGCCAAAAAGGACTGAATCCTCTGAAACCAGGAATCAAGTGAACCTTTTCTTCTGTGAGCCATGGATGGCAGGTAGTTCATTTCAACAGTGGGAAAGCTGACAAGTCTACTGGGTAACTCCTAAAATCCATAACAAGATACATATTTGTAAATACATGGAAGGGCTACAGCACCTGTGTTTTCTTATTGTTCTGTTGTTCTGCTGTGATGTTACTAAACTGTGAACTGTTATGTAAAACGTTAAGTCTTTAGTTCTTTAGTGAATTCCCATTGTCTTTAAGCTAAAACCCAAATTCTCTCACATGAGCTGAAGGGCCCATAGCATCTGACCCTAGCACTATCTCTGCTGTCATTCTATCTTGGTGTGATAGCATTCTATGAAATTCCCTCTCCTCAGTGGTGCAGAGTTTTGCTTCCCAGTGTAGACCTCTGCAGCTTCTCTTTGGGCAGATTGTTCTGCACACAGCAGCTGCTGACTGGGAGTTTACTTCTCTGGATGCCTTCAGAATCCTGTAATGGCCCAGAAAGGAAGCATGAAAAGCCAACCCCTCCTCTTGAGATAGACTACCTGCTTGTTTACACTGGCGGTGAGGGACTTCAGCCTGTCATAGCTGCCCTTGCTTGGTTGATGCCCTATGCCCATCTTGCTTCATTCTTACCCTCAGAAGCACCCTGATAGAACTTCCTTATTAGTCTTCTTATACACAACTCTTCTTAAGTTCTGCTTCTTGGGAATCTGACCTAGGATGTCACCCAATTTGAATATAGCCCCTCCAACTTCTGTGTGGAAAATATAATTAAAAACCATATCTCCCAACCAGAGGAATCTTCCTACAAAGGATACAGAGGAAGAAAACAAGTTTAATGGATTAGTGAGTCAGCATGAAAACAGAATATGCAGTGAATCAGACCATACTCAGCAGATAATATAGACAACAATCTCACCCTTTCTATCAGCCAGTGGATGCTATTTCTTGCATATGTGTTCTTAGGGCAGATGGCCAAACCTCAAGCAAAAGGAGTTGAGAGCATATCATTGCACATAGTTAATCTGAAATTCACCTAGTGTTTGGGGTGTGTGTGTGTGTGATAACTAATTAATTAATGCTTTTTGACAGCAGATGGCTTTAAAACTTCAGCAGGGGACTACTCAGGTTAAGCTCCTCCGCTCTCCTGGAGTCTGGGTGATAGGGGCTTCATCACCCTTGGATGTTGACAGTCTATAGACAGTGGCTAGGGCCTTCAGGAAGATATTTTGCAGTCAAAGAGTTGACAGAAGCTTTACTTAGCCCTTAAAAAATTTACACTTACAGTATTTTGAAGAGGCAAGAAAGTTTTCTATAGTAAATGCTCTCAGGAAAGAGATAACACTTCTTTTCAGGAGTGAGAAGATTTATTTTAAAACTTTATCTTTACAGTATTTCAGTCTTAGCTGCTCTAGTGATTCCATCATCTCCTTCATGTTATTTTCTCCATAGCTTTTTGGATAGAATATGTAATGCATGCCCAATAATATATATAACATACCTACATTATGAGATCTAGAAATAAATATGGCTTTCTATTAGAGAACTGGACCTTGAGTATCTCCAGTTCTATTCCTCAAGGTCCCCTTCACTGAAATTAGCATTTATTATTTCCTTACTTGTTACATATAAGTTACACATAGGGATCATACTTATATGTAACTGATAGCTCTAAGTTAAACCTTTGATTCAGCTCTGCTTAGTTTTGCATGCAAAAATGACAAACAAAAAACCATATCCTGTAGGCTGCCTTTGGGCCTGGTAGTTTTTACTCCGCATTGTTTCTGGCTCCCTGTGGATTGGAGTGTAGTTATTGTATAATATCCCCCTTTGCGAACATATAAGCATTTCTTTATCCATTCTCTTGCCTGTGGACCACTGAGTTGGCTCCTATTTTGAGGTCCTGGGAATGGTGCACCTGTGACCATCTCACTGGCCTCTGGTTTCTGGGGAGGGTGGGCTGTCCACTGTGCGTCCTAAGAAATGGAAGTCTGGCTATCCTCCTTTATTTTCTTTGTAGCACCTGTGCCTCTGAAAATCTGTTGTCCCTGCTTTGTTCAGTATTGTTTATCTCTCCTCCCTGGTGCACAGGTAAGCTCTATTACTGTGCACCTTTTGTTTTAGCTTCAGGAAGGGTTGAGGTCTAGACCCACTCTATGTGGGAGCATGAATGACCTATTTCCTGTTTTCCTAAGTGGGCCTTCCAGAGAACATTTGCTCTTTACTATAGTGATAATATAGAAAAACCCTAAAACCAAATACTCACCAACCCAAGTAAAAATTAAAAAAAAAAAAATAAAGAAAAAAATAAAAAAAAAAACCCCAATGCTGGGAAACTGGATGTTGTTAGTCTGAAAAATGGATGTCTCACAAGAGATATTAATTACATATCTTGGCTGCAGTATTTTTAAATATGGGATCTGTTTTTCTTCTGGATGTCACCGTGTTTGAGTAAATAAAAGTTGTGCTTAAGGCCTCAAAGTATAATAAATAGAATTACGTCAAAAATTTGACTAGAGGTACTAAGCATACTGACAGTAGATGTTCACTGTGCAGGAATTTAAGACTAATAGTTATTTGGATAACCAGTTTGATATATGACGCTGTCTGTGCTGTAAAGAAAACATAGTTGTTCAATCTGTCTTAAAAAAAAAATCTCCAAAGAAGGGATGACAAGAGTTTATGAAATAGCAGGGTTTAGAAATGTAGGCAGATACCTAAAGTATAACTTGGGATTTGAGGTTGGTGATTCCAGTATTTTGAATGTCACATTTTAATTTAGTGCATGGTGTTCCTAACCTCTCTATAAGCTCCGTAAAGGGGGCACCAGTGTTGGAGAAAGGCTGCTAAGTTTTGTGTGTGGTTTGTGTCTTGGTGAAAGTTACTGGGTTGACATGGAGGGGGAAGTGTGGGAATGAGGTTCTGAGAAGCTGCACATACCTCTCCGGGGACCCCTAGGAATCTGCAGATAACGAAGCAGCCGCATTCCTGGGCTGAGCAGTTCCCACCCTGATGGGACACGTTTCTCCTTATTAGCACTTTGCTGGACTACCGGCTGCTTTCCTCGACTATTTCAAGTGTAACAGTTTAAAGCCTTTTAAAATTCATTCTACACTAGTTTCTGTTCACTGGGATGTTCCTTCTTAGGTCTGCTAGGAATTGGGTCTGTTTTGAATTGTCACTTTGCCAGTTTTGTTTCACTTGGAGCATGTGTTAAGCTATTTCCAGAATGCATTTTAAGTATTATCCTCATCTGTTCGACTAGTTTCATTTCTGAATTTTGAACTATAGATTCATCGTCCTGTTCAAGCTCTGAAAAAAGAAACTAGAGTTTGGAGACATTGTCTGGAATTTCCTTCTCCTTAAAATCTAGGATAGTCATCTACTTTGCAGCAAGCGTAGTACTTTTTAAAATCTAAATTTGCTCTTACTTTTACATTTGCTTTACATTTCAGATGAGGGACTGCAAATGTTCTTTGTTCTGGGATGGAGATGATTATTGCTTATACAAAACTCTTTGTAACAGGTCTTTGGGATCATCCAGGCAAATTACAAATATAGTTTGGAAATCTCAGGAGATTCTTTACCTAAATTATTATTATTATTATTATTATTTTTTTTGTCTTTTTGAGACAGGGTCTCGCTATGCAGTTGAGGCTGGCCTTGAGCTCACTTTTGTAGCCCAGGCTGGTCTCGAACTCGCACCGATCCTCCTGCCTCAGCCTCCCGAGTGCTGGGATTACAGGCGTGAGCCACCACGCCCAGCTTACCTAAATTATTAAGTACCAGAAAAAAACCAAGGATACTGTGCTGAATTACATAGACACACTAGGAGAGGAATCTTTCGGATTGAAAGATAACTTAATTTTTAGAGTATTTTAAGTTTAACTTAAAAATTAAACAAATGAGAATCCTGCTTGTTTTTCTAGTTTTAATAAATGTTTTTATTTTTGTTACTGTGAGAGGAATGTGATCTGTAGTTATTCTGGTAACTAACAGTCCCCACTAAAATACACTGTGAGGGTAGAGGAGTGAGGAAGAGGATTTCATTGGTGATCACATTTTGAAATTTCTTTATAATGACTTTTCACCAAATTTCTGCTTTAAGCCTCATGGTAAATGCAAGACATAAATTAAGCCACAGCTTACCATTTTTCATTCCCCTTAGGTTATACCTCAGTATATAGTCCTTGTGTCCTGAGTATCAGTGGAACTGAATGTTTTTGAATTCTGGAGAACTACTGGAAAAGCAGAATTGTAACTGAGCAGAACAAAGTAGTGAGCCCACGTGTAGTTACTGTGAAGACTTCTCATGCCAGGAGAATGGCTAGTAAGACTGCATTGGCCAACGTGAATGCTGCTTTATTAAAAGACTTTCACTACCCACTTTGACTTTACATGGGGCTTCCCATGTTGCCCTTATGTGGTTTTATCCAGGCTAGAGTTTCCTTTAGTTTATGAGGCCATGTGATAGGGTCATTTGAAAATTTCCATATGTCTCTTTTGAGACATATGAAAAAGTCTCAAACTCCAAGCCGGGTGTGATGGTGCACGCTTGTAATCCCAGCACTCGGGAGGCTGAGGCAGGAGGATCGGTGCGAGTTTGAGACCAGCCTGAGCTACAAAAGTGAGCTCAAGGCCAGCCTGAACTGCATAGCAAGACCCTGTCTCAAAAAAAAAAAAAAAAAAAAAAAAAAAAGTCTCAAACTCCATAGTTCTCTCTTGAAATAGGTTCCCTCATAAGTAGAGTTTCATAGACTGGAAAATCAAGTATCCAGTGTCTGACAAAATTCAGAAAGTAAGATAAATGAGACAGTTAATAAAAAAGCTTTTCCTTTCTAAGTTTTTTTTTTTTTTTTTTTTTTTAAAGGGGGAGTTGGCATAGAAATTTGTATATGTAGATAACTAGTGATGTGGTTGCTATAAACAGACATTGTTGGAAAAGGTAGCATTGTATACTGGAAATAATTTGAGTCCAGTTGAGATTGTGTTGGAATCTGGTTCTGGCTCTGTTGATCCTATAAAAATGGTGATAATTACAAGGAAATGCCAAATATGTGTGGTGTCGGATTTGGCAGTTATCCCGATCTGCATATTGTACTTTCTTTACATGTGTTGAAGTGTAACCCTTGCCATGCTCCTGTCACTGGAACAAAAGAACGGAGTCCACATCCATGGAGAAGATGTGTATTTTGGCTCGTGGTTCAGACAGCGCCTTCACTCATGGCTGGCTCACTACAGAGAAGAAATGGCACAACAGAGGGGTATGGCTGAGGACAACTGCTCATTCCATGTGGGCCAGGCTGCAAAGAGGAGGACAGACATGTCCTCCAGGGCCACTCCTGTAGTCACTTACCTCTATCCACACCCCCTACAGCACATTCAGCCACCAGCCTGGCAATGGCTAGTTTCACTGATGAGTATTGTGCCCCATGACCCAGTTACCTTTCAAAGCCCAGGTTCTGAACACATTAGTCTTTTCTGTGGAGACAGCTTAGATCCAAGCTATGGTGTTATACACCATACATAGGCCAACTTCTTATGTATACGTTAAAAATAAAGAAATAGGAAAAATGATGATAATGTTACCTACTCTGTTGAGATGTTACAAAGATGATGAATGTAACATAAAGTGTCAGTTATTAGATTATTAAGTGACAGGACCTTTGTTATTTTGTTGCCATTGAAGTTGCATTTAGGAGCTCAATCAAATTACCCTTAAGTCCTATTTTTCCAAAGTTTGGAAAAATAACTTCCCTACTCCAAATTTATTATTTCATTTCTACATTTTTTATTCATTTTTATCCACAGCTTTAGCTGTACATTGGTTGGATTAGTTTGCCACCCTGATTGAGCAAATCAGGTAGCAGAAATTGTTCAAAGCATTGCTGGAGTGCTCAGAAGTCAAAACCCCAGGCAATAATTGATACCAAATGTAGTAGAGGAATATGTCTCTTGTATTATTTTTTCTCTCTTTTGCTATCTATATGTGTGTATTTATGATACAGTGGTACCTCAGTTGTCAACTGCTTTTTGTTTGCAAGCAGAAACACTTGGAAAATTTTTTGTTTTTGTGTTCAAACTCTGCACTGGGTGACAAAAATGACTGTGGCCATTTTTTTTCCCCACAAACACAAATGTGAACATCTTCTTCCAAATTGTAGAACAGTTTAAATTTATGAGCCAAGGTACCACTGTCCATGTATGAAGGGACTAGAATAGAGAACATAAAAACTTGGTATGGTTAGTTTACAAAGTGACTTGAAAATTGGCAGTTAGCTTCCTGTGTCGTTCCCTTTTTCAGGACTGTACTGAAATACCAGAGGCAGATTTATTTATAAAGAAAATAGATTTACTTAACTCACAGTTCTGGATGTGAAAAGGCCTGATGCTGGCAGTAGCAGGCCCTAGGTGAGGATCTTGTAGGAGATGGGCATCTGAGAGGGAGAAGTCACATTACCAAACAGGAAGCCAGAGAGTTCCTGGGGTTGTGCAGTCCCTGCTGAGGGCACACCCCAGTGGCCTAGGGTTTTCCATGTGGCCTCACTTCCAAAAGCTTTCACCACTTCCCAACATCACCGCAGTGAGGACCATGCTTCCAGCACATCAGTCCTTGGGGAATAGTGCGCTCAAACCAAGTCATAGCAGTCCCCAAAGCACTCTTATCCGTAGAGTGACATAAGATAAAGTGCTGAATCTGTTTAGTGAGATTAGTCATAGGTAGCTTTCCCATAGTGCATGGAAATGCTGAATGGAAATCTAATTATTGTTGTTAGATCCCACTTATTGATGGATTTTAAAAATTTTCCATGATGTATAATGAAGGTTTCTATATGTTCCACTAGCTCAACTTTTATTTTGACTTCTCTCTTAATTTCTAGGGGAACATGAAGATATTTCACTATCTACTTTGGTTATTACACTACCTTGTGTACATGTAGAATGGATCCAAGACTGTTTCACCGATACCATGAAGTGATGTCCTTTGGCAATTGTTAAGGGAGGAAGGAGTGAATGTTTTCAAGTTCAGGAGACACTGCCATTCTGATTTGAAAATTTATTTTATTTTATTTTTCTTGTTTCAGAACTTTTGTTTGCTTGTTTATTTATTTTTATGGCTGGCTCAGCCTGCCCTGAGGGCAGGGCTGGCGCAGCATGTAGTGCCGGGGATTGAACTGCGGTCCCTGCAGCCGCCTGCAGGCGCTTTAGACCACTGAGCCATCCTGCCGGGCCCTGCCATTCTGATTTGTATGCACTGGCTTGTTTTCTACCAGAGAAGGCTCATTCATGAGACTTGTGTTAAGTAAGAACTGTGAAAGCTCAATGTCATGGCTATTGTTGCTGTTGTATGCTTTTCACAGCAAAAGCAGAATCCCTTAAATCAGACACAGAAGGTTAAGGATTGCATAGTTTCTCCACTATGACAGATGTAAAACACAAATAGTTAAAACAATGAAAGATGATAGGGAATAGGGAGGTAGATTCTGTAGATTCTAGAAGGGATTCTAGAGAAGGAGGAATGGGGAGGGCATGGGGGTGAGTGTGATCAAGATGCAATATGTGTATGTACTGATTCCCCAAAATGAATGTGATTATGATATGTCCCAAACATAAATTAACATAAAAAAATTAAAGCAGCATTTCCTAAGATCTTGCCTGCACCAGTGCATTGTGCTATATTTTCTGTGCATTATTGCTTCTGACAACCTTAAGCATAAATTCATTCATTATTTCCCTTAGAAATCTTCATATTTCCTAAAGATTAGAGCATGACTAACTTTCCAAGGACACACAGGGGAAGCTGGAGAGTTGTGGCTGGTACAGTATCGTCTGCTTGGTGTCATTGCCTGTGCCTGTGCACTACTGTATCCCTGTTATGGTTTATGCCTAGTTGTCCCCCCGAAGCCTCATGCAGTCATGGGCAGGGACTTCTAGAGTTTGAGACTTGAATGATGATCCACTGAGATTACGTGCTTTACTACTATTGGGATTATGGTCTGAGTAGTGCTGAGACTGTGGGTGTGGCCTGAGGCTGATAGGCTAAGGCAGAGAGCCTGATGTAATTTAAAAAGAGACAGAGAGACAGACTATAGCTGTTGCTCTCCGCTGCCCTGGTTGGTTGGTTGCCTCTGTCGCCAAATTGTTGCTGTTTCACCACCATGAACTGGATGCTGTTTGCTCTGTTCCACTCAGCCTTGGGCCAGCCGAATATGGACTGAAACCTGCAGTAACTGTGAGCTAAATAAACCTTTCCTTCCTTCATTTTGAGTGTCGAGTATTTGTCCCAGCAATGAGAGATAAGTAATTAAGACAATCCTACTCTGAAAGAGCTAATTCTGGGTATGGTGGAATTAAAAAGCATGGAGATCATAAATAGATATAGTCACTATGTGTTAGTTAAAAAAGATGTAAAGCATGAGGCTGAGTTAAGAGGATTGCAAGATAGTGTTTTGTTTGCTGCTGGGCTGAGGTTTGGCTTTCAAACTAACAATGTTATTGATGGGACAAGGTCACAGAAGGCAAGGTTCTTGGAAAAAGAGATTCTGGATAGAGCTGGAATAAGCTTTTCTGGTATTGCATCCTCATTACATTATCAGTGCTTAATACAGAGCTACTTGGAAAATCTCTGATGGGAGGCTGAGACATGGAGGTTTCAAGTTTGAGCCCAGCCTAAGCAATTTAACAAGACCTTATCTCAAAAAGTTATTTTTTTCAGCAGATCTGGGGATGTAGCTCAGTGCAAAAGCCCTCCGCTCCAACCTTCATACAAGATGAAAAAAAAAAAAAATGCCTCTGAAGATAGGTAATTCATTGGAAAGGACTTTTTTTTTTTTTTTTTCCTTCGAAGTCCTAATACTGTCTACATAACTATGAAAAAAAGCACCGGTAAAAATATGGTAGTGAGATTATTGACAGTATGAGACATTTTAAAAGTTTTCATTGTAGTCTTTGGAAGCTTGACAATTTAAGGATGAATCTCTTTATTGTTTTAGCTTGAAGATTCTGGAAATCTTCTAGGATTACATGTATGGAAGAATTCATAGACAGATCCCATTAATTTTAGCTTCAAAGGTTTTGATATTCAGAAGGCTGATGAGCTCTGTCCTGTTGGAAGAAGAGAAGGCTAATTTGCTAACAAGGGGGGGACAAGGGCTTACTTCAGCGGTTTTACTTTTAGTTTGGTAGCCTTTCTTTACTCAGATCTCAGGGTCATGACATTGAATGAGATTTAACAAGTAAATAAGAATCATAGAAAGTAGGTTGGTTGATTAATTTTCATCTAGATTTTTTTTAACTTCTGCTTAATGTTAGATATAGGAATATAATCATACTGTTAGGAAAATGGTTTCAGGGGCTGTTAATTTTGCATTTGGATTTTACTGTACTTGATTTTTAATTTTAAGCTCAGTATCAAGGAATTAGTATTCAGATATGGTTCTTAAATTGCCAGAGCTGTCTAGAAATCATGTCATGATTCTCTTGAAGGTCATTATTACTAATGTAAAATAAAAATTGGGTAGATGCCTGTTCCAATTAACAAATATGTCCATAGAACACAGACATCCCTTGTTCTAATGGCCATGCTCTGTTTTATGACAAGGTCATTAAATGAATTGCTCACTTAATGAGGGACTGTGGATAGTATGTGCATTACAGTATTCAAAACAAAGAAATGGTCAAATGAAACTCCACCTTTGATTTTATTTTTGTATAACTATTACCTGTAGTACTGTGATGCATAATAGAACATAAAATTACAGTACTGTAGTATATAGTAAAATCAGCAAAAATCACAGTACTATATTTTAGAAGCAGCCACCAGAAAGCTGTGCATTCTTGAATTACTTAAGTAATTCTTAAGTTAAAAATTTAAATAAAATTAATTTATTTTTCAAAAGTTTGAGACAGAAGCTCACTAGGTCAGTTGCCTAGGCTGGGCTCAAACTCACATTCCTCCTCTCTCAGCCTGGAATTATAGCTGTGCACCAGAACCCCTGGCTTTGTGCTTTTTTTTTTTTTTTTTGTCTTTTTGAGACAGGGTCTTGCTATGCAGTTCAGGCTGGCCTTGAGCTCACTTTTGTAGCCCAGGCTAGTCTCAAACTTGCACCAATCCTCCTGCCTCAGCCTTCCAAGTGCTGGGATTACAGGCGTGCACCTCCATGCCCGGCTGGCTTTGTGTTTTTTTTTTGTGGGACTGGGGTTCAAACTCACGACCTTGCACTTGCCCAGCAGGCACTTGTGCCTCGGAGCCATCTCCCCAGCTCCCTATGGCTTTGTGTTTTGACTCCAGAGAAAATGCTGTTTGTTAGTGTATACAGAATCCCCTAAAGTGCTTTTTAAATGTTATTTATTTTATTTAGAAATCAATTTACATAATTACATAATTTCTGCTACAATTGAGCTTTAAGACTTTATTTTTTTTTTCAATTTTTTTATTGTTTAAATTTAACAGTGGTTATATTACATATTTTCATTATCAGATCAGTTTAGATTAATACATATAGGTATATAAGATTGATCAAACAATTAAACATTAACCTTTCTAAATCCACATTACTTTTTTTTTTTCTTTTCCCCCTTCTTTTCTTTGAAAGTTGACATATTGCATATTGTC
>PVJA010023374.1:0-33083 GCA_004027025.1 Myocastor coypus | reverse complement strand
AGAGGCTGTGGGGAAAAAGGAACCCTTCTCCACTGCTGGTGGGAATGCAGATTGGTGCAACCATTATGGAAAGCAGTGTGGAGGATCCTTACAAAACTAGAATTGGAAGTTCCGGTCAATCCAGCTATCCCCCTACTGGGAATTTTCCCAGAAGAACTGAAAACTTCATACCATAGCGATATCTGTGCACCTATGTTTACAGCAGCCCAATTTGTAATAGCCAAATCTTGGAAACAACCAAAATGTCCATCATTTGATGAATGGTTTAAAAAATGTGGTATTTTTATACAATGGAATACTACTCATCCATAAAGAATGATAAGTTTGAAGACTTCATATATAAATGGATGTATATTGAACATATACTCATTAGTGAAATAAATCAGACCTATATGTGTAAATATCGTATAATCTCCCTAATATAAAAACTTTAAAGAAGAAAACAAGAACTTAAGGGCATAACACAGCTGAATGTGTTATGGATTAAACAACGAAGTGACTGGAAGCAGACAAAGCAGAAAACATCAATAGCAAAACCAGACACTTATGTACACAGGATGAATCAGATATTGGTCTCAAGAACCTTCAAAAGGTTCAGCATATTGACTATAGCACAGTGTAATGCTAAAACCATGTTTGCAATACATGTCACTCTTGTCTTTTTGATATGTACTGCTCCTGGTGTAAACTCAGTTACTGTCATTCTCTCGAGAGTAGTACTTGAAAATAAGAGACTGGGCCAAAAACCATATTCTTGACAGGGTACAATTTTGTATTTCCTTGAATTTCCAAATATCTGTGTCAAAATTGTGTAACTGCTTATGTCACATTGTATGGAAAGTTATTAGAATATCAATGATGGTCAGAAAATATCATTTACAATCCAAGTCAAAGATATTTGATACTCAGAAGGCATTTCTTTCTTTCTTTCTTTCTTTCTTTTTCTGTCATAGTGGGCACACAGATTACAGCCTAACATGACTGTCTCAGATTTCCTATTTCTGAAACTTTGCATGCATTGATTGTTCTTCTTTAAAATGGTCATCCTTCAAGTTCTGGCAAAGCTTTCTTGCTCTTTTCTTTCTTTCTTTCTTTCTTTCTTTCTTTCTTTCTTTCTTTCTCTCTCTTTCTCTTTCTCTTTCTCTTTCTCTTTCTCTCTTTTTCTCTTTCTCTTTCTCTTTCTTATTTGCCTGCTAAGTTGACCTAAGGGCAGGGCTGGTGTAGTATGTGGTTTTGAGTTGGAGCCTAAGTTGCCTAAGGTTGCCTAGGCAGGTGGTTTAGGCCACTGAGATACCTCGTTGGCCCAGTGCACTTCTCCTTTAAGCAGTGCACCTTGTGTGGTCTTGTGTATGAGGGCTCTGCTCATCTGCTCTTTTGATATCATTAACCCTACCTTTGCTCCCTTGGTGCTTCTTATTCACTTGGCCTAGTTAGTTTTCCCCAAATTAATGATCATCACTCGGGGTGCTACCTGTTCTATTTTTGATTCGTTGTCAGCTATTTCTTGATTCTTGGCTTTGAAGGAGAAGAATTTGTCTGCTTGGCTCGCTGTTGGAAAATCAGAAGCCAGAACAGTGACTATCATTGCATTTCCAAGCAAAGGTGCAAGAAAAGACTCAGTAACATCACAGCAAAACGCTGCTTCTGTGAGTGACCTTTTCAAAATACACACCGCACAAATAGCTCAGTGGGAATACCTGCAAGCAGGCACAGGGGCTGGGGGTTCAATCCCCAGGCCTGCCATGTCAGCCCTGCCCTCGGGGTGCACTGAGACAGCAATTGAAACTGGGCGCGGTGGCATGTGCCTGTCATCGCAGCCCTTGGGAGGCTGTAAACAGGTGGATCACTAGGAGTCCAATCTAATAGTGAGACCCTAAACACCTTGCACTCTTCTCTAAAATACAAAACACACAGTCAAACAAAAATAAAACAAACTCAAAAAGAATATGGGCTTCAAATACTGACCACAGGAAAAAACTACGGGAAGTGAGAAAGTCTGTGATTTTGTCTTACAAAGGTAGAGCTCTACTTAGGAACAAAAGCTTAAACATGGCACTAGATTCTCAGATATTTTCCTGTAGAACATATTTTGAAAACACAATGTGTAAAAAGTAATTTAAAAATAAATACTTTTCTCTAATACTCCGTTCATCATATCTACTGTGTGACTTCTTTCTTATGTGTATTATTAAATTAAAGCTTGTAGAAATCTTGCTGTTTGTAAACAACAAATAAATAGCAATTAAAACTAAAAAAAAAAAGAATGGCCCCATATGTTCACATTTATACAAAGTTACTGCTTGGCATGGGAAGGATGGGAAATTATTTTTTTATTGTTCTACATTGGAACTGAACTCAGGATCTTGTCACTCACTAAACGCACCAGTTACTTGTTTATTTATTTCTTTTCAGGAGTCATTTAAAAGAAAATGATTTTTTTTTTTTTTTGAGACACAGTCTTACTAATTCTCTTTTTTTTGCTTGTGTTAGGTTTAAAATTCAGGTCCTCCTGCCTTGGCTTCACAGAGTGCTGTGCCTACAGGCCTGTGTGTCAGCGCCCACTTCAGCCCATTTCTCTGTGAATTTCATCTCCGACAAGAGTAAGACCAGGGCGCATTTTCATGGAGGTGGGTAGCAGCTCTTTTGAGGTCCACGGTCCTGCAGATGCCACAGGTTCCAGTCCTCTGGGCAGCTGTACACCAGAAGTCTCATTTTAAAGATACTGACAGGAGGCTGTGTATTCCTGAGGAAGATGCTGCCAGGTAGGATTCGAACTCCCGCAGTCTCATTTCGGGGGATACCACAGAGACTCCTCCACTCACTGTTATCTGGGATTGTGTGTGAATGGTGCCAGCAGCTCTAAGAGAGTCAGGCAAAGTTACCAAATAAATGTAACTTAGGCATTTTGACAAACACTGCATGAGTTCAGTGATTCATGATAATTTAAATTACCAACTTCTGTATATAGAACATTTTATCCAAAACTTATTAATCTCTCCCTTTGAAATAAAAAAAAAAGAAACAATTCTCAGATTTTAGGACATCAAATAGACCATGGTCAAGTACCTTGTTATATAGATCAGTTCTAGGAGAAAACAAAATAAACACAGAAATCTAATAAACAATTGCTATTGGGCCATGCCAACATCCTCCCCTTGGCAATTGGGGTATAGACTGGAAGGTTAGCAGATTAGAAAACCAGCCAATTGGAAGACTTCTAAATAAACCTTGAATGGCTCCTTCCCTGTGCAGCAGAAGCAGCAAACACAACCCCTAGGAGCTAGCTGTAAAGTAAATTCTAAGCCCTAACCCCAGGCCCACTAACAATCAGAGCAGCACTGCTCTACCTACAGGTTTTCAAACTCAGATGTCCCTTGTATTCCTGGGAGGGTTTTGAAAAAAAAAAAAAATTATGACCAGTCCTCAGAGACGCTTATTTAAGAGTCGTAAGAAACAGATGGAAACATTTTTATTCCTTTCTAGGTAATTATAATATGCAATCAAGTTTAAGAACATCTACTCTGGTTTATCTTTAAGCAGCACTCATGTTAATCTAATTCTATAGGCCCTCGACGGGTACTTAGGCCTCTAGCTAGGAGATATAAAAGCTTTTGCCGTCCAAATTGGAGAATGGCTACTCCTTTAACAAGGGTCTTACTGAGGAACATGATAGTGCCAAAGTGACGTAAATTAATCAGTGTATTAAGGACTGAGTCCTTTATCAGCAATGATGTATGTCTTTGGGCACTGTCGTCTTTTTCAGGCCAAAATAAACGACTCTTTGCTGTGCTTCACCGTCTTACCACCTGGTTTGTAGTCCTACTTCTTGACACAGAAAGTTGTGTCTTCGACGCACAGAGCTCTATATTGATCTCTTGTCACATGCTTGGAGCATTATCTGTTTTCTTGTCTTTTTTTTTTTTTATCTGTTAGAATCCTAAGGGGCAGGGATTGTAGCACTTATCTGTCTTTCATTAGAGCCTGCTATAGTCTGTGCCATAAACACTGGCCAAGTCAGTTGGACGCTCCATCCTGTCTTCAATTCTTTTCAAACTCATCTGTGTTTCAAAGTCATATTTTACAACTATGCTCCATTTGCATATGGAAATAAATACAGAAACAGAGATTACAGTGGCTTTCAAAGTATATTTCACTACATGTTTATTGAGAAGAAGACAAAATGAAAATACATCTAGCAAATCAAACAAACAATTTACCAGACTGAGAAAGATAATACTTTTTCCTTGACTTATAGTTTGGCAGAGAAAATGGATATGTGTCTTTAAAAAAAGTCTACCATACAATACAGACAGTGATAAAGACAATGATAAGCAGCCAGACACAACACTAAGTGAATATCATGGAAAAAAAAAAAAAAAGATTAATTAAGGTTAGAGGCTGCACATACTTTCCACATTTTATTGTTGTAAGATGAGATAGCAAATGTATGAACAGTTATTAAGAAAAAGACCTCAATAAAAGGCAGTGATACCTTTATGGTAATATAGTACTCTGAAAAGTTTGAGTTGATTTTTCCTGTGGTAACGGTTCCCAACCAATCAGCTGTCTCAGGAGACTTTGGTGTGTGAATGCATCTTGAACTCCTTGAAGTTGGGAAAAATTTGACTGCCTGGCTGTCCCTGTTCCTTGAGCCCTGTTGAGAGTTCCCAGTGGACAGAGTGGAAAACACTTTTCAGACTCAACTCCACTATTCATTGCTTTGAGTGTCACAATAAATAGAAGGCGCAGGAACTGAAAGTCTTTCTTTTCCCGCTTAGCTTTTTCTAAGTGTTGAACTGAATAGGTGTCACTGTTCTGCTGTGGCCTTGGCGGTTCTTCCTTTCAAAAGAACAATCGGAAGGCAACCCTTTCAGAAAATTGATCCTCCGAAGTTTGAAATGCTTAAAAATAAAATCTCGGGTCTGTCTGTTTCCTCTCTGCATTGCCTGACAACCTCACCTCTGGCTTCTTATTTTCCAAATCCTAACAGCCAGCTCTTCTCTTTCAAAAGCTTTCTAAGGAAGAGCCTTCTTTGTCACGAGTCTTGTGGACCCTGAGCAAACAGTTTATAAATTGTAGGGACATCTGAATACAGATAAAAGCTGACCAGTGCTCCTGGCTGCCCTAACTCCTAAACCTACAGAGTTCTGAAATTTGGGTTGGGAAAGAGTGTTTCTTCTAAATTCAGCTTGACACTGTCAATTCTCTCAGCTTAGAGGAAAATGGTATCAAATGTTTGTCGAGATATTTCTATTTCTTGTTCATTCCACACTGGGTATTTAAACTGCTCGATTGAGGTTCCCAGCAGAAATAGGCTCAAATAGTTTCGGTTTGGGTTTACATTATTTTCCTTCGAAAGTCATGTCCAAGTCATTTCAATTCCATGATAAAATCAACAATCTGATATACATGGACAGATACAGTGAAGTAACTGTGCTAGAGATCAGAGGGGTCACATCGAATGTGTTCACAGTTTGTTTCCCTGTCCAGGGGAGATCACGGTGACTTTATGACATTGCACCTAATCTTAATGTCCTCCTCAAAATACCTATAAATAAAAGTAAAAATCAGCAACTTTATTACGCATTTTAACTAAGGCACACATTTCTGAAAAGGCTCTTCACCTCTCCTTTACATGGAAGACATGGCGAACACTTCTTGGAGCGGCAATAATTACTACTTTAATGGAATGTCAGTAATGTATAACCTAGGGTTAGCTAGCGGGTTTTTATTTCACCTGTTTATTTTTAACTCATGGACCATTTGCTGTCTGATGGAAAAAGCTATTTTCCGTAATTCTGACCAGGGAGAACAACCATTCTCCTTTAAGAATCATCAAGGGTCGTCTTTCACTGAATAATAGCTTTGCTTTTGGCCTGAGTTAGAAGCCTCTGTTGCCACCATGGCCACAGTACTTCATCAGGAGGAAACTCTGACTAGCAGGTCCCTAGGCTGAATTCTCCAGCCTCCTTGGTCACTGGCCTGGTGATTTGTGTTCTGTTTGCTCCATTCACGACCTCACGCATTTCTGAAATGATCATGAGTTACTGTGTCTTTGCTAAGTCTCTGACATTGTCTAATGTTACTCTGTGCCTCTGATAGCTTCTTAGTAAATGTCAATTAAATATGTGAAAACCAAGAGTGCTGTGGCTAGGAATACCAACCCCGACCTTTTCTCTGACATCACTTCCCTTTTCCCATAAACAGCACTTGCCGCCATAAAGCATTTTTTTTTTTGCCCATTTTTCATGATTCTTGGTATTTGTCTCCTGTTTTGGAAGTGCCCCCAAAATGCCAAGCACTGACTTCACCACTTATTTCCTCTGTCCAACCCAGGGCAGACCTGTGTACTATAATTCAGAACTATGTGCCAAATTCTATGGGTACTTTTATGTTAAAAATTCATAGTTGTGAGAACATTTCTTCCTATGGAACCACCTTCCCACACACATAACTGAGTTCACTGCAATTCTACATTTTGATCAGCTCCTAGAATTCATTAATTCCTTCCAACATTGCTACTTTTTGGTCTCTAGTCAAAAACTTCTGTTAGTTGAAATTCTCCCAGCTTTGACGTTAATGTCTTACACATGGGAATATATGTCCATTTATTATCATTTATAGTTTTAGATCACGGGTTAGGTGATGCCAAGCCAATCAGAAGACTGATGTAGTGATCACACATCCATAGTCCTGGCACCACGCATTCTAGCTTCAGACACCTCTGAAAAAGCTTCACCTACGAGTGCGTGAAGCTTTGAAAGGATTTGTTGACACAAAGCATAGCACATGCATTTATTGCTTTTATTTTAACTGTTTTGATATATATACAAAGGTCCATATTGTTGGTAATCTTCCAAGTCTTCCTTATATAATAAGCCACAAAAAAATCTCCTTGCTGTATGATATGTGGCCCGTGGTCACATAATGATCTGAAAGAAAGATCAACTTGATGTTCTCTGTGACTGCCAGGTTGATTTCAAAGGTTCTGGGCCTCATAGAGGACTTGCTGTAGAGTTTGGCAAGTCTTTTCCTGTCAATCTTACCGTTCTGGTCCTCTGAACAGCATTGTGACATCTTGATGTTGAGCTATGGTAGGATGTTTCTAGGCAAGTATAAATCTATCTGCATGAGAACTTGCCTTAGCCCAAAGTTCATGTACTTGAGGGAGCATGACAGGCTTTCTCTCATGGGAGAGGCTTTCTTCATTACTCCCAATAACTGGATCTGTCCTGCCCTACAACCTCATTCTCTACCCTCAACCAGGTCACCTTTTCAAGGCCTTGCAAACTCCCATTTGTTTTGGCTGAACAGCTAAAACAGAACAGTGATTTTCTGCAGGTATCTAGGGTACCTTCCAGAACCATAATGATAAATGGTAACTGGAAGCTGGCCCCCGTGGAAGAGAGAAAATGGGTGAAGATTCTGTCTTGCAAAGTTGTCAAGGGATAGGGTGCCACTGTGTGTAAGGTCATTGTTCTCAGGAAGATGCACTCATATTTTAGAAATATCCTTTTTTTTTTTTTTTCTGAGAAAAGCTATGAAGGTGTTTATAAGTACAAATCCGGTGGTGAGCAGTGCTATCATTTGTCCCCAAAATCCCATATGGTGAAAGCATGATCCTTCATGCTATGGTGTGAGGAGCTGGGAGGTACCTGAGGTAGAATACATGCCCTCACTGATAGGTTACCGGGACTGTTGCACACATCAGTCTATTATCTTAGGAGGCTGTTTCTTATTATGGGAGTTGGTTTCTTACAACAGGACAAACTTGACTCTTTTTCTCTTACTTTATTTACTTTTCTCCCCTTTTGCTGTTCTGGAATGGGATGACAAATAAGCCTGTTGTTGTCAAATGCTGATCCAGTGGTCTGAGACTTCCCTGACTCTAGAATCTTAAACTTATCCATTTTTGCTCATCAGAATTTCCCCTGTCTATACTCTGTTTATATGGCACAAAGAAAACCAAGCCACTTAATATTGACATGTAATACAAAATCTTGTCAAGGAAAATACCTCAGAGACCAATAAATGGAGTTTGTAGGCTCTAGTTTATACAACTTGCACGGGTGAGAAATGCTTCATTATGATTTCGTTGTGCTAAACTACACCTGCTGAAGGAGTAACATGTCAAGAGCCACTTTCTTATCTTCTCATCCACACATTTGTCTACTCACAAAAAGTGGCCATACATACAGGCCCTCAGGTCCACGCACGGAAACAAAATAAGTTCTTGGTTACTTCTAGTATTCACCAAGGCAGAGTAAGCAGAGGAGATTAGAGAGCTTTTCTGTTCAGTTTTCTTTTTTATTTTTTCTCCAGAAAGGTTTATTTAGGCAGATCATGCTCAAATTGATAGCAGCTTTAAGCAAAGGAGAGCCATAGAAGAATGACTTATAGGTTTTAAGATGTTTTCTAGGTATTATGACAAAGATGGGACTTCCTCTTATGTAATTTTAAAAGAATTCTTGCCAATGATGAAATTTCTAAAGAATATCCATTTAATACTAAAATATGTGGTTGTATTTCCCGAATGTATAAGTTCCCACACTTCTTTCTTTTTTTTAAATCTTTTTTGCCTCCTACAATCACTACTACTTGTAGAGAAGATTTTTTATTTCCTGAAGAAATGTTACCGTGAGAATTTTTATATAAACAGATAATAGAGAGAGCAGAAGTTCCTGTAGCCTCCCAGCTTTGAGCTTCTGCCCTTGCCTAAGCAAAGTTTACTATGTTCTCTTTCCTAGAAAGGATGCTTTAAAAAAGTTCTAGCTCCTTATAAGACTAAATTACAGGGCATGATATTCACATTTTCTGATATATGTCCTATATCCCAGAAGACACTCACACTGTACAGCAGTCGGGGTTTTCTGCGTTGGCAAAGAGGAGACAGGATGCCGATCACAGAAGGCCAAGATGGTCAGGATTAAAGAGCAACTCTCAACCTGATACAGCAGAAATTGAGGATGGAAGACGTGGGGATTCCTTTCCCATTGTGGGCCAGTCTCTTCTCCATGATGCTGCATGCTTGAAAATGACTGAACAGAAACAGCTACTTCATAGATTCTCTGGTCCTGTTCATTGATTTACAAACCCGATAGGTGTCACATGCAAACATGTAAATAGACTAATGTATAAACACTGCCAACATACGTATTCTTCTTTTATGATTATTCTTTTATGGCAAGATAAATATTCTGGAGATGGTCTGCTCACATGAATGCTATCAAATGTCTTCATGCCAGAGTGTCACTAAACAGTACCGTGGAAAACTCAGTCCATTGGTTGCTTAGAAATACTTGCTTTCCTGTTGAAGTAGGGGTAACTTAGAATGAGGATTCTAAGTTGTCGTCAGGTATGTGCGCGTGCGTATGCCTTAAATGTGTGTTTTAAGTTTTCCATTTCTTTTATCCAGTCTTAATCTTTCCTCCTATGAAGAACAAGTACATGGCCTCCATCTATGGCTATCAAACATTGATCAAGTCTTTCTCTCCACCTCATCTACGGACCATTTCTCTCCCTAACAAAATAAATTCTGTGCTCTTTTTGTACCTCCTTTGTTCAGTGAGAGTTCAAGCCCTTGTCTCTGTTTAGAATGCAATGCACTTACCATGCTTCACAGTTTTCAAATTCTCTGTGATTCCCACGTACCTGACTCCACTAGCACATTGTCTCTGTGTTCCCATTGTTTCCTAAACAGTGCAAGTCAATCTCTGCCACGTGGGTTTCCAATACTCTATAGATATATCAATTTCCGTAATTACCTTGCTCTTTTCAATCATGCCTATTCTGTCCTTACCCCTACCAGTGATGTAACTGTGCTTGCTATTTTATTCCAGCAATAAATAACTGAAAAGAAGACCATAAGAATTCAATAAATACAATTTTTAAGAGTGCAATAATTCCTCTACTATTTCAAGTATCTTTCGTCTTGTAGAAAAGATGTTTTTACTAAGTATCCAGTGGATTTTTAAGAATACAAGATATTTTTCCACATTCAAAAATAGAAAAGTAAATGCTAGGTAGAGGAAATTGCATAGGTTAAGTGGACACAAATTTCATAGTTCAGATAAGATACAAATATAACTTAGAGGGCCAGCCAAATAGCTCAGCGGATTCTAGTGCCTGCAAGCAGGCATAGGGGTCAGGGGTTCAATCCCAGGGCTTGCTATTAACGCCCCATTCCAGGAACATGCTGAGAGGGCAATTGAGACTGGGTGTGGTGGTGCGTGCCTCTAATTCCAGCTCTTGGGAGACTGTAAACACGTGGATCACTACTAGTCTGATGTAGTAGTGAAACCCTGAATATCCTGTAGAACTTTCCCTAAAAAATGTAAAATAGTAATAATTAAGAATAATAATATAAAAGCCAGGCGTGGTGGTGCACGCCTGTAATCCCAGCACTTGGGAGGCTGAGGCAGGAGGATCGGTGTGAGTTGGAGACCAGCCTGGGTGACCAAAGTGAGCTCAAGGCCATCCTGAACTGCATAGCAAGACCCTGCCTCAAAAAAAAAAAAAAAAAAAAAAAAAAAAAAAAAAAAAAAAATAAATAAATAAATAAATAAAATATATATATATATATATATATATATATATATATATAATTTAGCTTATTCTTTCAAGATGTTTATAGCAGAGTGCCCCAACTGTCATATTAGAATAGGCCTACATATATAGAGAAGGAATCAAAACCTAAAGAGGAACAAGAAAGGGTATGGTCCTCCTGGCCCTTCCCTCTTCAAAAGCCATTATGCCATTGTCTGCTAATAAAGAAAAAAAAAATGTTTTAGAACCAGCTTAGAGTCTCTATGAAAAAAGCCTAGGTCAATATAATAATTATGTCAAAATATTCCAGGGCTCACTCAGGCATTTGCTTGCTGAAGCTGTTATTTCAGAAAATTTGGCAGTCTTCAAAAGCTAGCGCAACTTGCCCTGTGATTGCTTTCATCTCTACAGGCGACACTGGGAAATGGCCTATTACCAGCAAAAATGATGGTCGCGAAGAGGTCCAGCATATTTTACACTAATAGCTTTCTTGACATAGTCAGCAGGTCAGGAATGTGATGACGGTTATACAAGGCAGACGTGCTTTACTCGTGCTCATATTCCTTCCTTCCTTCCTTCTTTCCTTCCTTCCTTCCTTCCTTCCTTCCTTCCTTCCTTCCCTCCCTCCCTCTCTTCTTCCTTCCTACACCAAGGTTAGCAACTGGCTGAGCTGCTATCATTATAGTTAAAGTGCGAGCTCTTTCCAGAACACCATGCAGCCTGCACCAAAATGACATCAGTTTGAATTCACACCTAGCCTTGCCAGCATTTGAGTCCATTACTCAAGTAGATGGTGTTCAAATAATGGATTTTGTACAGTCTTCCTTGTAAATTAGCTTCCAGCCTTGCATAGCGTTCCTAGAGTTGATTTTTTTTTTCTTTTGCTAAATGCTACTTTATTACAGCAACACTATGTGTGGATTTAGTCCTTTCTGAAATGTCTTTCCCCCAGAGGCATATCAGCCAACAATAACAGTAGCTATATTCAGCTGAGACCACAAGATAACTGATTTATTTTGTCACTGGCACCTTTATGAGCTTCATTTTCTGGGGAAGAGCTGAAAAAAAAAATCTGCTTTTCATTTCTTTCTAAAATCATGGCACTAAAAGGCTAAAGTACTGAAAGTGATCTTGAAGCCAAGTTCTGGGTGGAAGAACATAATTATTTTAATGAGTCCCTGTGTTAAGTGAATGCAGCATGGTATTCAAGGTTTACACGCAGCAACTGAGAGTCTCTGTTTCCCAAGGGGACACACGCATGCCAGGAAAAGCCCCAACCACCTGCTGCCTCACCCTCTAAGTTTCATGCCCCTGCCTTTGGTGCTATTTAAATGGTGCTTGCCAATACTCAAAGCCTCATGGGATGTTTACAAAAGGATGAGTCCCAGGACAGCCTAAATACCCACTGCTTCTGCATCGCCACCTTGGAATTAAACCTGGAAAACACAGAGAATTTAATCATTCTGTGGGACTTAGAATGTCATTCAGGAGTCAGCTCCTGACTGGAACATTTACAGGTGTGTTCATGCCAGTAAATGTAGAAGCTGACAATGATATCACTGATTCGAGAAGATCAGTGTCCTCCTTCCATGTGGCTTTTAACGCAGTGAAATGATTCCAAAACAGACACAATTTAAGTCAGTGGGATGAATGATATGGAATGCGAGTAAATCCTATTGACTGAATCAAAGCAGGATAAATGAAGGAAACACATATGTATCTGAAATTATCAGTAAGATGAACGCAGGCCATACAGTACTATGAGAACTGCTAGAAGTTGAATCTTCCTTCTCCCAAATGGCAATTTGGGTTCCAATCATGTACCACCTTTGGATGTGGTCTCCCTTGGGGATGCTCTTTAGAGGTGAAATTAAACTACATGAAATTAAACTACTTCAAGATGGGTCAAAACCCAAGAGAACTCATATCCTTACAAATAATAGAAATTTAGGCTGAGTATGGTGAGGTGTGCTCATACTCCCAGCACTCTGTGAGATGGAGGCAGGAAAATCACAAATTAGAGCTGAGCCTAAGAAACTGAATGGCTTAATAAGACCTTGTATCGGAACAAACAAGTAGCAGCAGGGACAGTAATAAAAATCACTGGAGATATATTTCAGTTCAAAAGCCCTAGGTGCAGCCCACAGTACCACCAGGAATAAAACTCAAAAGAGAATCAGACACAGAATCAGACACATAGAGACAAAAGCTGATAGCAGTGGTTGATACATTGTGTCAACTTGAGAAGTTAAAAGCTTAGCCAAATTGGCTCAGCAATTCCACAGGATAGGGCTTGTAGGCTCCACCCTAGAGTGACTCAGCACTGAAAGGGTACCACAGGGAACTGAAGCAGGATGGAGCATTCCACCTCCTCAGAGGAGGTCCCCTCTTCACAATCAGCGTGGGGGGAAGGGGGACAAGCTTGCTAGAAGGCAGAGCTGCGGTTTCGCCCTTGTGCCCTTTGTTAATTTCTGTCAACAGGAATGGCTGCCTTCTTCCATGTGGTATTCTGCCTTGGAGCCAGTCGAGTATGGACTGAAACCTCCATTAGCTGTGAGTTAAATAAACCTTTACTTGCTTAATTTTGGGTGTCAGCTATTTTGTCTGAGCAACGAGAGAAGAGTGACCGAGACACTGACGGAAAGGAACGTGGAAAGAACAAGCTATCCATGAGATAAATAGAAAACTCGGGAACACAGTCCCCTCACAGTGCTTAGAAGGTCTCATACACCTTGACATCTTAACCAATTCATATTTCTACACACCAGAACTCTGAGCCCTTTCTTCCCTCCCTCCATCTTTCTTTTCTTTCCTTCCTTCCTTCCTTCCTTCCTTCCTTCCTTCCTTCCTTCCTTCCTTCCTTCCTTCTTTCCTTCCTTCCTTCCACAACAGGGATTGAATTCAGGAATCTTCTACTACTGACCTATTTCCCTAGCCCTCCTGTGACTTCAAGGAATGTCTGTATTGTTGACCATGATTGTCCCAATCTGAGCGACTCTTTACTTCCTTTACTGTGGATCATTAGACAAGATGAAATCCTTCTGATCTGATCAGCGGGCAGTATGTGGTTAATAACTGTGCCTGAGACTACTTCCTGAGGTTGACTATGCTTACGGTAGCTACACTGTCATCCGAGCTGTATTTGAGGGCAGGGGATGTGGCTCAGCGACTCAGCACCTGCCTAGCAAGAGCAAGGTCCCGAGTTCCATTCCACATTAAAAGAAACAAACAAAACAAAACAACAAACCTGGATTTGAGGTGACCCAAAGCACAGATTATATGAACTCCTCTCTTTTCTCCCTGTAGTCTGCAGAGAAGGGGCAGTTATTTTCTACTTGCTGCATGCTTCTGGAAGGAGACTAAGTCATAGAGGTGCTGTGCTCCTTGATCAGTTCTAGTAATGAACTTACAACTTATTTGCTGTTAGAATCGGATAGAGGCTGGAAGAGGGAGACACAGGAGGGAGTAATAGGTAAGGGTCTGTGTTTCCCTCTGAAGATCAACCTTCCATCACTGCTTCCTGCTGAACCGGATGTGAACATTTTGCCTTTGATCCGCAACTATGGCTTGGAATAAGGATTCGTAATGTGAGGTCAAACCCACCTCTCCTTCTTTAAGTTATGACTCTCGGATGTTGTATCATTGCAACTAGAAAATGCTTAAGCCATATTGCCGCACAGAGCTACAGCAAATATATGCTATAATATATTTGTTTGTGTTGTGTTAGAAAATAGCAATCTTATTTTGTCAGGGAGTGTCAAAGAGAGAGCCTAAAATAAGTGACTTATAGAGTTTTTGAACAGATTAATTTTTAAGTCTGATAAAAGGCAACTTCACATTCTGGAAACAGATATAAATAGAGATTAATCAATCATGTATGGAACTAAGAGGCCTCTATATGCACCCTGGAGAATTTGGACACTTATCATGTACCCATATGAAAATCATTGCTTTGAGACTGCTACTATATTAAACTCTAATTATTTCTTAGAAAGAGCATCAGTTCATAAAATTAAATATCAGAAATTTAGCAAACTCAATCTCTGTGAGATAAATAACAAGATATACAAAAAAAAGACTAGAATTGGAAAAAGCATTAAAATTCTACTGAGCCTACTGCATTGCAAGCAGTGTAAGTGCAAACCACAAATTAATTAAATAACACATACATGTTCATGACATTCTAACATATCTTGCCGAGAATAAACTCTCATTATGTCATTAAAATTCTATGAAAATAGGAAAATATTATATGAAAATGTTAACTAAAAAAATCCAACAGACACACACTAGAGTGGCCATGTTTCAACCTAATTATCTTCTTTACCTGATCTCTCCTCAGGACACCTAGAACATTAATTGAATAATAATGAAATGCCTATAAAACTAATAAGTTACAGATATCAAGGGACTTGATACGGAAATTATACAGGCAGAGGTCAACACTCTAAAGTAGTTAGTATGCATTATTAAATAACATTAATCAGATAATTTAATAATGACAGTGAAGAGAATTTAATGCCTGGCTGTTAACTCTATAAGTGTTTCTCACCCAAAAGCTCTCCCTTTGATTTGAAAGCTTACGCAGATTTAACCTCAGATGAGTCCCATTCTGAAATATTTCATCTATTATAGATACAAAGACCAATTCTGATATAACCAAGTTATTTCACTTTACATACTTTGAGTCAGTTACTTAAGGATCATTTCCTTTCTTTCTTTCTTTTCTTTTTTTAATGAATCTAGGACAGGCGATACAGGGTGTACAGGGTTTCACTACATGGATCGGACTTGTAGTGATTCTCCTGTTTTCAGCCTCCCAAAGTGCTGAGATTATAGGTGCATGCCACCATGCCTAGTCTCAATTGCCATCTCAGTGCACCTGGGGGTGGGGAATCACGCGACCAAAATAGCATGCTGGGGATCAAACCTTGGCCCCTGCATGCTGCCAAAGCTGGCACTTTAGCCCAGCTATCAGGACCACCTTCATAAGACCATTTCTAAGAAAGAATAAAAAAATGCATCTGTGTTGCATAAATATCCACAGACTCTTTAGTGACCTGCCAGTCTCTAGTCAAATTTACAATCCTATTTTCTTAAGTGGAGAAGGAGGAAGAAGTACAGAGAGACAGATGGGTGAATATTAATTGATGTTCATAAACCTGAACAGTATATTTTGCCTTGTTCAATCCAGTTTCTCTATCAGTAGGTGTTATTTACGGCATATTACAACCTAGTGGTGACACAGAGAATGCTACTTGGGAAGAAACTCACTGCATTTGCCCCTGGTATTTCTATATAATAGTAACTTTGTCCTTTGGAATGCCTTTCAAAATCTTCAGCAGATGCCAAAAAAACTAGAGACAGTACTGACCTCTGTAATTTAATTGTTATTTACACCTGAACATTCTAGACACCTTAAAATAGGAAAATTGTATTCTTTTTTAATATATATTTAGTACAGGGTCTACAAAGTCTCACTACACAAATCAGAGTTGTAGTGATCCTCCTGTTTTCAGCCTCCCAAACACTGGAATTACAAGTGTGCGCTACCATGCCCAATCTCAGTTGCCTTCTCAGGGTGCTCCGGGGGGGCAGGGCCAGCACGGCACTCCAGGGATCAGACTCCCATCCCCGTGTCTGCCTAAGCAGGCACTTTAGTCTGCTAAGCTGTCTGGCCAACCCGTCTTTCACTTTCTTCACAGTTTCATAAACAGGACATTCATCCCTCTTATAGACCTGAGCAAACTTATATAATGCTCATCCTTTTTTGTTACATTGAGAGTTTTCTCTATTCTGTATAAAGAAAGCACTGCACATGTTATCTTTGGCATATGCAAATGTCCAGCATCACAATTTTTGCTCCTTGTGACAATTTTTTTTAAAATAAAATAAAGGTAAGTTGAACGCGACCTCTATAGCACTAAGCCTCACTCTGATATCTAAAAGGGTCACTAAGTTACTCATTTTAGATGCTGGACAAAGGAACGAATTGTGTCCTGTATGGAGCACAGCTTGACCCTGCAAGATTTTCTCTACTAATACTAGTAATACTACTAATACCAGTACTAATCACTGTAGCACATGCTTTAAAACTCAAGAATTATTTATCTCAGAGATTTTTTGCCTTTAATACGTTTAGAATAAAGTTGGCTACAGATGACTGAACCCCAGAAAGCAAACATCTGGATAAGGAGAAAATTCTGTTTACAAATGGTATCCATCCCATGCTGTACATTGTTAACTGAATGATTCTGTTATTTACATTTTCTTCATGAGAGTAACAGGAAAGAAACATTCATTTCTATCCATGACTGTCCAACTCTTATGTAGGTGAAGATTGGAAAAGACCAAGACTCCTGCCCTGTCAAGTTTTCTTATCTTCCACCCTATCTGAGCCTTTTAAGTGACGCATTTGTGCTGACTCTTTTGAAGCATACCTTCACATATGGAAATTCAGATGTGCTACTTGTTTTTACGAATGACGCTACAATAGATCTGTGGTTGAAGGCACAAAACAAAAATTAGAAACATAAGTTTTGGTTTTCATGGGCAGCATTGTGAATCTGAACGAAAAATCTTCCCTCCCGATGCTTTACTTACATACAGAATGAGGGTAGTAAATGTGATCAACTGAAAGATTTCTTAGAGTTTCAACATTATCTGCTTCTAAGCATTGTTAGGTTCATTGTAAAATTTTAAATAAAATAGAAAAAGTCTCATTTAATGACCATTAGCTTTCTGCCAAGCATTATATACAAGGAGTTTTAAATGAGTTAACTAATTTGGGTTAGTTCTGGCCGGGGGTATTCTTTCCTTGGATACCTGAGAGATTAATTCTCATTACACTTTCTAAGCTTTTCTTCTATGCCAGTCTTTTCTCTTACGTTCCATATTCTTTACCTCTTTCATTTCTATTTTACTGTAGTGCTTCTCATGTAAGAGCTTACTTATTGTGTTTGCTGTTGATTGTTTCATTTCACCTTATGGACAGTAAGCAGAAAAAAATAAGACTTGTTTTGCTAGCAGGTCAACCCATTACAGCTTACAAGAGTATCCAATTCCAGTAAGTTGTGATGGTTAATTTATGTGTCCACGTGCTGAGACTACAGGGTCAAAACAGTGTGTCAAACACAACTGAGATTTTTATGAAGGCCTTTTTGAAAGATGAACTTGACCTGTAATTAGCAGAATTTGAGTAAGGCACATTATTCTTCATAATCTGAATAGCCCTCATCAAATCACGTGAAGACAGTAAGAGGGAAACTACAGACTACATCTGAAGTAGGCAACAGACCTCTTGCCAAGTTATGCATCAAAATCAACTTCTATATCTCCAGCCTGTACTCACATGCCCTAGATGTGAGACCTGTCGAGCTCTATCATCATGTGTTAATGGTTTAAAAAAAAATCTCACACCCTATACATTCTACTGCTAATGCAAGATTCAAAATACACATTTATCTAGTGAGTTTCAAAATGCTTACATAATCTCTTCCAACAAGTGGAAACTGAAATTTAAAGCGCTTCCTTAAAGTCACACAGCAAACCAATAAAGACAGAATTTGAACCTGAATACTTCAAAAGCTAAAGTCCAAGTTTTTTCTTTAACACCAGGTTAAGACCAAAACTAGTGCATGCAGAGCTCAAGATATTTAAGTTTTAGATGATTAAAGCATGGAAAAAGATGATGATATAGACTTGGACCACTTCATTCAACATAGTCCCAAAAAATTTTAGCCAGAGCAATTAGGCAAGCAAAATCAATCAATCAATCAATCAATGATTTGCATCACTATAGGCAATGAGAAAGTAAAATTGTCCACGTTTAAAGACGGCTATTTCACTTAATTATGCAAGACACAAATTCAATATGAAAAATAAGTAGCATATTATACAACAATGACAAACACTGGAAAAGGAAGTGATTCCATTTAGAATAATAAAAAACATGAAAAATAATTGTAAGTTAAAAAGTGAATGATTTATGCAATGAACGTTACAAAATGCTGATGAAAGAAATTGAAAAATCAATCAAAATGCACTACTCCAAAATGTACTACTCTACAGTTAAGAGTAAGTTCTGATGTGTTATTGCAGAGCAGAACAATTCTAGATGACAATCATATAATCCATATTTCAAAAGCCTAAGTGCAAAGACTTTGAAGGAAATAAATATGTGAGGAAAGAAATGTCTTCCACAAATTTAAAATTTGTACAATGTATACATGCATGAAAGGGGCATGTGATATTTTCAGCTGTGTCTAGCATCTACAACCAGTAACTTAGTTTTTTGCATACCATTCAATATTAATTTGATTTTGAAAATAAGACTAAGTTATAGTATAACTATGAGACAGTGTGACATGAATCACTTCGGAAAATATTCAAATATTGTCAATGAATTTTTTTTTCTTTTTTAGCTCTGGATTGTAATATACAAGCCAAGACACACACACACACACACACACACACCTTAGAGGTGCCTTTAAAAGACATTACTCAGAATATATCACATGAAAGAATTCATGTAAATAGCATCCAATCAAAACAGTGTGTTAAAATTTTTGATCTTGACCTTGGTTATATTTAAATTATTCCTATGTAAACTCAACCTTTATTTTGTCTTTGTAAGCATCACTCCTCAGTCAGTTAAGGGGAGCAGTCAGGCCTTCTCTTGTTATTTATTTTCAGAATATTTCATAGACACAACTCAAACCTGCTCCTAGAAGACAATTGTCAGCACTTCAGGAATTTGTTTGTTTATGTACATGGTCCAGGGCTTGAACTTAGGACTTTGTATATGTTTACACATAATACCACTGAACTATAAGCATCATTAATTTCACCTTAAAATTTGTAATAAGTCTAAGTCATGGAAGCTTCCAAAGAAGTAACTTTCATTGCCTAAACTTTTCCAGTGACAAATTATTGTGTTCTACAGATACACCTCATTTCATGACTGAGTTTGACACCTGTAAGTGTGCTTATCACAGTATTCAGAGCAAGGATATGGTCAGAGGAAAATCCAACTGGATGGCTTTGCTTTTGTTTGCATAATCCTTACATGCAGGACTGTACTATGTAACAGTGTAAAACCACAACATTATGAAATCAGCAAAAATGACAATGCCAAATAAACAAGGGGCTATAAAAAATACGCTGTAGCTCTATCAACAAGGTATGTAGAACTGTGCCAAAAACCAGAAGGCAGAAGAACTAGATATAAGACTGAGCAGCAGACTTTAGTGCAAACCACTGTTAAACAGCTAGGTCAAATTAAGTGAGAAATGTCTGTATTTCTCATCATATTATAATCGTATTTCAACGATATGGTGATTTGTTTCTCTTAAGAACACATGTCTTCCAATGACCTTTAAGGCAACACAGAGCAGCCAACAACAAATTGCAATATTGATCCCCCATATGTCAGAAAAGATGGGTATGAAAATTATTCAGGGAATCCGGAACATGTTGATATAGCAGTGATATAGGACGTGCTTGTCAATAATTATAATTGCAAAACACATGCAACCCAGATAGGATCTTCAGCAAATTGGCAAGGTGTCTAGTCCTGTATCTCCTCATATGCCCTTTCCTGCCATGTGGGCAGTTTTCCTGAATTCTTCAGCCTTACACAGATCACACAGCTGGTACGGCTTGAAGCTCTGTTTTGAATGTGCGTTTTCAGTTCATTGATGACACACCTCTGGAGGCCCTTGCAAGTGACCAGTGACATTAAAATTCTACTTATCAGATCTCACAGAATCAAGAACCTACTGGACTATTAGAAAAACATGGAAAATTCCAAGGTTTGCATTTCTGGGTGGACAGTAAATACCTTGTAGGATAGGAAGACATTTAAAATATGTAGGAAAGGAGTTTAGTAGCCAGACATCTAAATCAAAAATTAAACACATAAAATAATCACAGAGCCTAGAATAAAAATGATAATGAGTTGTTTTCTGTGAGGTGCAAGTGTGTATATAAAATAAATACTGGCACCCATAGGGTATAAGACATTTCTATGGATCAAAAATGTTTCACAGCTGACATCACTTCTATAGAGTTTATTTATATCTGAAAACATTTTAACTGCAGATGAAATAGCTTTATTATCATCTCAGAATTGCTGAACACATGTAGTCATTAGAAATGAGCGTGATAAAAAGAATGCTTTTATACATTTTTTCTGGCCCTTTGGCACAGCTGTTCTGCCTGTATCATATGAGATCAAACGGTCTCATACATACTTTGGGGACATTGTCTTACCACAAAGGTTGTGTTTGTTTTCACAACAGGCTTAGTGAATATGCCTCAAATGCAACAGATCACAAGCACATCTAGTCGAATGATGGAGTTCCATTCCTCCAGCAAGGCTGGTAAGCCAGTTGGCTGATACCTGGGGAATGTGTACAGAATGATATTACAATATTCCAAACAAAGCAATGTTCGAGGGAATACCACCTTGATGATTTGCTTCTATTTGGGTATCTTCTACCTATGGCACTTATAATGTCTAACTGGATATAACACTGCAGTACAGTAATGCAGTGTGCAATCTGTAAAACTGCAGTACTGTACACCCAACATGCACTGTACAAGAGAGACACTGGGGCTTCATCAACAGGATGGATAGAACTTGGTAAAAAGTGCAATGTATGTCTGACCAGTGGGTTATAAGTCTAAACAGTGCACCTGTGTTTTAAATCCTAGGGCTTAGGCAGGACATGAAATAAGGAATATCTATGTTTAACTTTTCTCTCTGCTCTTAATGTTCTCTATGCATTTTGAGCTTCCATAGTGAAAATACTGTGAGATCTGGGCTTTAGGGTCTCTGTATCCTCTCTTCCAAACCACAACCAGTGTCTGCTTCTTCATAACTTGAAATTAGTCACAGTGAAAGTATTGATGCCATAGGATTGAGCAAAATTACTACAAATCAGGTCCTTGTGTATGTCTTGGACTGCTGACTTTTGAAAAAAATTAAATCTTTTATTTATTTATTTGGTACAGGTTCTTGCTACACAGCTCAGATTCATAGTGATCCTCCTGTCTCAGCCTCCCCAGCAGTGGGACTACAGGCAAGCACCACGACACCCAGTTTCGGCTGGCTCAGTGCGGGGCCAGCATGGTATGTGGTACCAGAGTTAGAACGGGGGACCTTGAACTTGCCAGGCAGGCGCTTAGATGATCTACCTATCTCTCTGGCCCCTTACAGATTTTCTTAAAATGATTTCTAAATGTTTTAAATACATCACTCCTAGTGGAGCTATTTTATACAGATTTTTTAAAAATCCCTACCCATGTGAAATTTTCTATCACAAATATTTTATACATGTATTTTATACAACATATTATTGTACATTAATATTTTATATGTAATGAGAAGTATAAGTCATACATAATATATTATAATGATATGACATATTTAATAGCAATCCACATATAATTAATAGATATTAATATTGTAGAATATAATATTTAAAATAAAATTGTATAATATAATCTGTGCATTCTCATATACTATCTAATATATTAAATTATATTTTATTTTGTAGTTTCATCAGTGCTTTGTACATAGAGAAATTTTTTAACTTCACCTTTAAACCAGTATGTCATGTCTTAGATATTACACTGTAGGTAGCACAACAAAATTGGAAAAGCTGGCTTTCCAAATAATGAAAACTAAAACTGGACCCATATCTCTCATCATTCACTAAACTAAAGTTGAAAAAGATCAAAGATCTAAATATTAAAACAGAAATACTAAATCTGTTGGAAGAACACATAGCTTGAACTCTTGAAGACATAAACATAGGCAATGATTTCATGCACTGAAGCCTAGTTACACAGGAAATAATACAAAGAACCAACAACTGAGAAATTATATTATTAAAAGGACTTTGCAGAGAAAAAAATCACCAATGAATTGAAGAGATCATTCACAAGTTGGGAAAAAAATCACCCAATGGTCTCTCCAGATTCACATCTAGAACATAAAAAGAATCGTAAAATATTTCAGAACCACTAAATTTAAAGGCTTAATCCAAAATGGTCAACTGCGAAGAATACATATTTCTTAGAGTTAGAAAGATGAACAGAAAATGAGTATATGAAAAATGTTTAGCATCACTGGTTAATTGAAAGATGCAAATTAAAACAAATCCTGCTATTCCATCTCATCCCAGAAAGAAAGCCATCATCAAGAAATCAACTAATAACAAATGCTAGAGTGGCTATGAGGAAAACGAACCTTTCTCCACTGTTGGTGGGAGTGTAGATTACTGTCACCATTGTGAAAATCAGTGTGAAGATTCTTCGCACAAGTATTATTACAAGTCTCTTTGACCAAGCATGGTCATTTTTCACGGAAGAATTAAAGATATAATACCTTGGCAGCATAGGGGCACCAAAGTTCCTAACAGAACACTTTTCATAGCTAAATTTTGGAGACGCCAAAAGACCTATCAACCAAAGACTGAATAAAAACTTTACTTTTTATACAATGGAGCACTACTCAGCTATATATTAGGACAAGTTTCATATGTTTGTAAATAAATGGATGCAATTTGACACCACACTCTTAAGTGAACTAAAACAGACTCTCATGTGTAAACATCACAGTGCCAACTTGATGTGATAAACTGAAAAAGGAAATAAGAACCAAAATATACAATAAATATTGTGAAATGGGAAGAAATTGTTCAAAGCAAAAGAGAAACCAGGGATGGGGAGGGTTGAAAGGAAGAAAGCAAACAGGACAGAGACGAACAGAACCATTTTATCATTCTAATCTTTTCCAAATTTTCTAACATTTCTTTTATTATTTTCTCTCTCTGGGTGTCTCTGTGTACGTGTGTCTCTGTGTCTCTGTCTCTCTCTCTCTGTCTCTCTCTGTCGCTCACACACACACACACACTCACACTCACACCTGTTGATTTTATTACTCCCTGACACACAGATTTATATGATATCATTTTAACAATGTATAAGACCTAGGATAGTGGAGTTACTCATTTGGAGAAAGAATGACAAACTCTAGAGGCAAAAGGATGAAGATTTAGCTAGAAGAACAAATAAACCAAAGCATGCAGACATTCTGACTTCGCTTTCCAACTAAGGACTGTAGAATCCCAGCCAGTCAGGAGGCCAGCTAGTACATAATGTAAGCAATATAAATGGCAGAGGTGCAATTGAAAAAAAAAAAAGACAAGGAAAAATAGCAGTAAAAGAATATATTTCACTTAAGCCCACTGAAATTAATCACTTATATTTGATTCCACGAATGCAATTACCTCATGGGCAAGGGCAGATAATTGCTGGTTGTCGGTAAATTGCTGTTCATTTTTATATTCTTTAAACTTGTTTGTCTAACTTTATGTCAGTAGTATTGAATATATATATATATATATATATATATATATATATATATATATATGAGATAAACTTACTTTCTAAAATGTTGGTGCTGTTTTATATCTTTTATATCTCTATTCGTGCATGATTCTATTGAAATCATAATTCTAGTAACAAAAATGTAAAACACAAAGCAATTGTATTCTCTATAGAGGGTTCATGTGTGTGTGTGCCTCTGTGTGTGTGTGTGCCTGTGTGTGTGTGTGTGTGCAGGGTTATGTGTGTATATGTCTGTGCATGTGTGTGTGCAAGTATCTCTAAGAGTAAACATGAGAAAAATAAAAGCTTACTGATGAATAACTATTTCTAATGAAGTGGAAACATCTCCAACAATGACTGATATTATTAAAGATGATGAATGCTGAAAAACAAAATACATTTTTGAATCCTGTTAGTGTTGGATGCTGTGGCTATTATAGTTCCACGTATTTATGATTAAATAACTATTGTTTGATGAGCCACTTTATCCTAAGTGGCACTATTGAAAAGATTAATGAGCCAGGAGACCTGATGAGTCAAATTAATGTTTTTAAAGTTGAAGTTTATCCAGATTAATAATAAATCCATGGAATATGCGAGGGCAACTCCAGGATGATTAATCTTGGCCCACTGTAAACATAATTTACTTCGTGAACATGAATGACTCAGGAAAAGATATCTCCCTTTGAACACCAGCTCGCTTCATTGTTTAGCATTCTGGTTTCCATCAGAAAGAAAAGTTCAAAGTTTAAACAGAATGAGATGCTCAGTGAAGTGCACAATAGGATTAGAAATGAGAATTAAAATGAATATACTGAATGAATTAAAGAAACAGATTGAGACAATAACAAATTCTTAAAATATGCCATTTAATTTAGGTTTTTGAAGACGACATAATTGGGCAGATCCTAGTTATCTTCTGTCTGAACAGGGCAGGACAAAAAATTTTAATCTGGGCAGTGATTCTGAGTGCTTGTTTGCTTCATTTAGATTTAATCTTTTTGCAGTGCTCCAACAGGCCTGTTCACGCACTGCTCTTAAAATATGGATATTTCAGGGTCTTTTATTGTCACAGAAGAATACCCTTTGTAGGTGAAGGAGAATCAGCTCATTAGAGAAAATTTTTCCTATCTATCCAACCATCTCTCTCTTTCTTGGTTCTTTCTGTTTGCTTTGTCTTGTTTTCATAGCATATTCCTGCCTGACAGTAGTCTTTTATTGGGCAGTGTGTTCAGTGATTAAACTTTCCCTTCCCCTTAGCTAAAACACATCTGAATTTTAAACTGGATTGTTGACAGCAAGACAAATATAAGAGCAACAAGAATCTAGGCTCCGAGCCTACTCATAGTTCCATGTTCTGGGAATCTTCTCATCTCATAAATGTGTATTATGACGATAGGATGCAACCCTATCCTCAATGTAATCCTATGGGAAAGGATAGAATAGGACACATAGATACATAAGAAGACATTGGTTCCTATGAGCTCAACACAGGTTATTGTCGGATCTTCAAAATCAGGCACTGTTACTATCGTATCTGCCAAAACCAAGGAAATATTTTAATTCCAGGATCAAATAAAACATTGATTTCTTAGAGCAACACTATGCCAAGAATTAATTAGCTGAGTCTATCAATCTAACTCCTGAAGTAATGTACATCATACATATTTCAAGTAATTTTTTTTATTCTTTCTCAATTCATTATCATGTTATTTTATTTTATTATTTTATTTTACTCTTATTTTATTTTGTTTTGTTTTGTTTTGTTTTGTTTTATTAGAGAGGTGATTACCAGCAAGCATTGGCTTTGTCGCCAAGCTATATCGCTTGCATATCAATTCAGTTTCAATATAGGAACTGAAATAGAATTATTTTTCTCGTGTCATTGTGATGCTATTTTGAAAGACTAAGGTTGAAATGAAAGAAAATATTAAACAGATAAAGGAGAGGAGACCTAATGCAATGATACCTGCGTTTGAGCTCTAGCTCCACCTATAATTATGTACATGATTGTATATGAAACTATTAACTAGGCAAGTTCAAAGATGATTGTTCCAACATCCATCAATACTATGTTCTCCTTTGGAAGTGCTTCAAAGGGAGCGGTTTGAAGTCACGTAGCATCTGAGTTTATAAACACAATTCCCCTCTATAAGCCACTTCGTTCTCTAAGCCTCAATTATCATGTATATTAAATGCAAGAAATAAAACTCACCCTTCCCATAATTACTTTCAAGATGAAGGGTGATGAGGCATAGAAAATCATTATTCATAAATGAGACAGGAACAGACTGCATTGTGGGTTTTTCCTCAGCTCCTTTCCTTAATAAAACACTTGAGATTATTTTGATGGCTCTGACTTCAGTGTTCATAAAAGCTGATGCTTGTCCACTTTGGAAATGAATAAAACATTCTGGATTTCCTCTGAATTTTTTATGTTGTTTAGCTTGTTGTTCATATGGCAGTGAGTATACGCAGAGAGGAATCCCAGGAGTCTAAGTATCTGCAGATTTCAGATTGAAAACCAGTTATCACCCATATATGTACTGAGGAATGAAGGGATCAGATATCATTATATATATATATATATATATATATATATATATATATATATACATATATATGATCTAACTAGGTAGCTCTAGCTCAGACTTATGCTGATCCTCCTTTTTCAGTCTCCTCAGTGCTGGGATTACAGGCATGTGCCACCAGGCTGGGTTTCAGGTTACACACAGGAAGCCTGGGAGAAGGGACAGCATGGCATGTATTGATGGATGTTAAACTTTGAAACTTGCATTTGTCAGGCAGGCTCTTTGACCATGAAGCTATCTCTGCAGCCCCAAACTGTATCTTCTCTAAGGTGAATTTCAAAATACCATCTCTCTCTAGTATCTATTTGCAAACCGAGGGATTACCTTCCTCTGCTCTGAGTAGTGATACTGTGGTTTCTTTATTTTCTTCCTTTATTTATTTATCTTTTTATTGTGGTACTGGGGATTGAACTCAGGACCTTGTGCTTGCCATGCAAGTGCTTTACTTAGCTATCTCGCTGGTCCAATACTGTTGTTTCCAATGCACTGATTTAGCCCTGAAACAGGAGGTTAGATAAATACATCATTTTGCTGTTAACAAAACAGTCACACAGAAATGATTTATTAAGGTATTGGTCAATAGTAAATATAAATTGTTTAGCGACCATTGGTTCAAATTTGAGTCACATAGTCTTTAATGGAACTCAAAATGACAAATAGTCACAGTATGTTATTCCATAACTGAGTACCTAACTAGACCTGATACAGTTTCCATACTTACATTATTCAATAATATAAGGAAATTATGTGAAAGCATTTTCTTTATTAATTTTTTAAATAATTTCAGTGAGAAAGAAATAGCAGTGAGACAAATTTAAAACAGGGTAATAGGAGTTACTGTAATTAATACAGTGTGTATTGCTGTCTTCATAGTAGTTATTCAGATTACAAAATGCAGAAATGATATCTTATCTAAAAATTACCAGTACAAACATTTCTTCCCATTCAATTAAGAGGAAGTAGTTGTATATCTATCCTAACTATTTTGCATATATATATATATATATATATGCATACAATTCTCCTTCATTTATATATCCCGTTTTTGTCAAGGATGGGTGTTCCATTGCCATTCAAATACTGTAGGTACATGAATTCAACAAAATAACCTAATATAGTCCGATAGCCCATAGTAGTAGTGGAGTAATAGCAGAACTGGCAATGTCAAAAGTTGTTGACTTGAGCCTTTTACAGCTCAGCATGTTAATATGGCTTTACTTTTTATATGTCATGGTTAGACTTTACTGCTGGATGGTTAAGACCAAGATAAAGCTAGACCTATGAAACAAAAACACCAAAAAAAAAAAAAAAATAGCGTAATTTTTGTATCTGACAAGGTTGGTCAAATTCCGTTAGGAATTTCCCTGAGGCCATGGACAGCAGTGTGTAGATCGTTTTTTCAGTGTCAGCCATCTGAATGATTCATGGCCATTGCCTGCCAAATTTGCTCTCTGTGAAAGCCTGAGTGAATGTTTTCTTTCTAGGTGACTCTCCTTAGGCATACAATGCATCATAGGTCACTTTTCTCTGTGGCCCTATAATCAGCTTGAACAGAAAATTTGAGCATAAGAGAACCTGCACTGTAACATCTTGTATCTCAGTGGTGTCCAAAATTTGAAAACCTATTTCAATTGTTTTCTGCTAATTTTAGAGGCATAATAATTTCCAAACAGTGACACTGCAATCTAAAATGTTAAAACTACCAAAAACCTCCATCAATGAAAACTCTATGGAAAATAATAAATATGAAGAAATCATTAAAACCCATAATTCATGAATTTTTTAAATGTCAACGAGCAAAAGTCACTAGAGTATCTCAAAATTAACAAAAATATTCTAAAGTATTTTGTGAATTTACATTTTTGGAGGATGTTTATATTATCCCCAAGTTAATGTAAAAACATATGAGCCTGAACTAATAGTCTTGTGATATCAGGACTTTAGCAAACTGAGACAGGAGGGTCACAGGTTTGAGCTCACCATGGGCAATTTTGTATTTTTTCCAGGCTCTGTCTCAATAAAAAGGGAGAAGGCTGAGCACGTAGTTTAGTGTGAAAGCATTAAAATTGTAATTAAATAAATGAATAAAAAATAAAGAAATTGTATTATTTCTGGCTGCAGTCAATCAAGAAGAATTGGATGAAGGTGTGAAGAGGTAAATTACTTTTATGTATTCATCGAATTCTGTCGGTGTGCATCTGCTGTGTGTCACGCTGCTTTTGGCCATGGTGAACTGGTCCACGCATAGTGACTCATGCCTTTTTCACCCTCCACCCAGGCTTGCCCCTCTTACGTTTTGCCAGACATCTATCTTCCTACTTCTTATTGATTTTATTTTCATTTTTAAATTTGTGTTTCTTCAATAGTAGAAGTCATGACATATTTCACCTTTTGCTTCTGATATTTTCCAAACAACATATAGTCTCAAGGTGTATCCATTTTCTTACAGTCATTCATAGTTTTAAAAATTGGTTGTAGGCCATTCACCACACTGTACAGTTCTACATCTTTATATTATATCATTAAGACCTGTGAAGTTGGTGGTTTTATCCTTTTATTGTAATTGCAGAACCTGACATGGACAAATATCAAACACTTTAAAGAAATTTCGGTAAATATTTATTTGGTAAAGGATCTCACTACGTAGTTCATACTCATAGAGATCCTCCCATCTCAGCCTTCCCAGTACTAGGATTCCACGTGTGTGGTACCTTGTCTGTTTTCAGTGGGCCGCACTCTGAATCTGGGGTACTGTAACCTACGTGGCATACAGTACCAGGCATTGAACCCATGTCTTTGTGCTTGCCAAACAGATGGTTAGACTACCGAGCTTTCTTCCAAGCCCTCAAATACTTTTATGCTGAGGAAAGATCTAGTATAGTTGGGAATGTAGAGCTATATCTATTTTACACTGACATTTAAAAAACTCATGAATTATGGGTTTTAATGATTTCTTCAAACACACTCTGACTTCCTCTAGGTATCTTACATTTTCCTGCAAGAGAATATCTCCCTCCAGATCTGCACCATAAGAAAAGCTGCAGGGCTTATTTATTCAATTTACACTAACAGTTTGTCTTTCCAAAATTTTCTGATCAAGGAGACTATGAGACCACAGAGGAAAGGCTTGATGATGTACAGTGTGCCTAAGGAACGTCACCTAGAGAGAAAACTTTCTCTCAGGCTGTCATAGAGAGCAAAATGATCTAGCAATGGCCATGACTAATCAAGATGGATGAAACTGACAAAAAAAAAATCTACAAACTGCTGTACATGGTTTCAAGGTAAATCCTGAGGGGATTAGGTTGACCTTGTCAGATAAAAAAGTTGCATGTTTTGTTATACAGGTCCTGCTTTAAATTGATCTTAACCACCCAGCAGAAAAGATTTACCACAAGGTGTAAAAAGTAAAGCCAGATTAGTATGCTGAGCTATAAAAGCTCAGGTCAGTAGCTTCCAACATTATCAGTTCTGCTGATAACCCACTACTATTATGGAATGTTAGGCTACGTACACAACTACTTTGTACTTTCAATGAGAAGAAACATTTGTACTGACTATAGTGTTTAGAAAAGTTATCATGTCTGCATCTTGTACTCTGAACAGCTACTAGAAGACAAAAATATGCATTGTATTAATTATTGTGTGTGTCTTACTAACGTGTTTTAAAACTGTCTCATGGTTACTTCTTAATAAAAGTAATAAAAAAGAAAGGACAGTGGAATTTTAAAAAATTCTTTGAAAATAAATTTTTTCTCCTTTTATTTTTTTGTAGTTTTTTTGTTTATGTATTTTTTTGAATAAATACTTGCAACATAATGATCCCCAGTGTAATGACTATTGTTATCCTCTTACTATATGGTTATGAAAATTTGTGGGTTCTTTCACAACATTAAAAAGGAAACAGAAAGCAAGATAAATTACATAGCTCATACTGTCACGCTCAGCCAAGTTGAGGGACGCCTGAAATTGTGAATGTTTGTTCAGAGCCACTCCTGCCCATCTCTGAGATGTTTAAACGGGCTTGTTTTAAGACTGTACTCTAAGGGAACAATGCTACAGTAGGACAAATGGGTTGTTTTTGTACCTCCTTGCCTTCTGTCTGGATGTCTGTGCCCATCTGTATGACTATCCTTCTACATAGTAACTATTTGATCCCTTAATCTTTTCAAAAATGCCACTCACTGGGTTGTCTCAAGATTCTCTGCATCTATTTAACTTACTGCTTCTTTTTATCACTTAAAAGCCTTATCCTCAAAGAAGAGCTCATGAGTAATATTTCATTTCAATCTCAGCCTCTTGGCATAAAGCTGGTCTGGGAAAGGAGGTAGGGAACTGAGTCTTGAAATGGTGACCACTCATTCTTCAGCAGAAGGAATGGACTCACCTGGAAGAGAACCTAGATCAAGAGCTTCCAACCCCAAATGATGGACTCAATCCTGAGATTGCACAGTTAATAACCTAGAAAACAATGTATTAAAGTGTTGAGGCTACATCACCCACTATCCGGGTCTGGGAATGATAATGTCTAAGGATCAGAGATCAAATCCGGTATTATTAAGCTGTATTGAATCCAGGCATAGAAATAATAAGAAAGCAAAGTGGAAAAGGAAAAGAACAAGACAAAGAGTAAAGGTCAAAGAGATTTCTTGGTTGTACAAAAAGGGATTATGTCCTGCAGGACTAATATGAAACATCAGAGTTAATAATTGCAAGCAGAGAGGTCCCAAAACTATTCTTTTTTTTTTTTCAGACCCAATAGATCTATTGTATTCTAGCTTCTACAGAAATCCCCTGAACTCTGTATCATGGAACTGGCCCCCCCTGGGGAGTCTTGCATATTTAGCTTTACAGACTAATCTGGACCATCTCATCCAAAGGCTCACCCTTCTCTGTAAGGACTTCACTCCCTAATTGCTTTCTTAGTGCAGGAAGATGCTACCCAGCCCTCAGCCTCCTTAAGGCAAGAGATATCACCCTCAAGAGCTGCTGCTGCTTTAGCTCTCATCCACGAGGTCAATAACTAGGATGCCAGCTCAGTGTAAATTGGCTGAGGAGGTGCTGGTCTGATAACTAAGAAGAGATGGCACATAAGAGGCCACAGGGATTAGCTAGCAAATACCAGCAAGCATCATAAGAGAACTGGTGAGAAGAATTGATTAACTGAGTCCAGAATGTACCACCGATTTTTTTTTTAATTTATGTTCTGTGATTTGATATCCTGGCGAAGAAATCAGGAAATGACACATTCACCAGTGGTATGACCTTCATAAGCCTGGAAGAAACCTTAATCTAATGATACATGTAAAGATACCTAATTTGTCCCGTGAAACAGCAAAGGAGTGAAAGAGAAGGATCCAGGAGGGAGGGAATCTGAAATAGACAAGTTAAGTCTACTTAGAAGATGCACGAGAGAATGACCGGCATCTTCGGGAAGACCCAGAAAACATAACTCACCCAGCCCCTTGTGGATACGCTGGTGACTAGGATACTCTTTATTACTAAGTATAGTGGAGATCTTCCTTTGGGGGGCATAACTGAAGAGTGAAGAGTTGGACACGAGGCAGGATTTGCTGACAGTCACCAAGTTAGTAGCACGGCAAGTGTATATTACACTTGTAGACCTGGGAAATAACCATGGAATGATTTTGTGGCCACTGTCATGCAATTAAACAGGTCTTCTGATGCTTTGCAATTTCCCTCCTCTCAACATGAAGATGATTGGAATATGAATGGTTAGCATAGACTGTAAAGAGGCAATGTTGTTTTTGAGGTAAAACATAATGTCTTAGTACATTAAAACTGCCATCACCGTACTTGTAGTTCTCGTGTGGACAAGAACTAAGTTACCAGTTTAACAAGGATTATAGACCTTTGTTGACAAAGGAAGTCAGGCTGCTATTAATATAATATAGGCACGGAGGAAGGTAGGGTGATCAGAGTCTCACTGCTAGATTTGACTCTTCGTGATCTGCCTGTTTTCAGCCTCCCAAGAGCTGGCACTACAGTTGTACCCCACCATGCCCAGTCTCAATTGCCATCTCAGCACGCCCTGGTGCGGGGAGCCAGCACCACTGGGGTGGGGATCGAATCCCATGCCTACTTGTAGGTGCTTTAATCCGCTGGGCTATTTGGTCAGCCCAACCATCTCTCATATAAAGCCTACTAATCTCATCATTCTTACTGTGCTCTGAAACACTGCTGGAGTCTTCTTTTGTGAGTCTCGTTAGATGTTCTACTATGGCTGCCTGGATATCTCAAAACAATTGAAAATGTCATCTTTCAAGGTTTTGACTTTGAAGAAATGCCAGAAGTTATACTCTGTGAGATGGTGAATAAGGTAGATATGATCTTCTTTTTTACAAACCTATATATTAGACTACACTTGGCAGAAACACTCACCATATTTTTTTAAAAATCACACCTGATAAGACACTTAGGCAAGATTTGCATGGCTTTTGAAAAAGTTGTATGAAGGGCGGGATACAGGTGATAGAAGTACAGGGAAAAGTTTTGAGAAGTCACTGGCATATGCAATTTAAAAAAAAA
>PVJA010023373.1:0-33091 GCA_004027025.1 Myocastor coypus | reverse complement strand
AATAGCTCCTTGCTTTATGATTATAGGATTAATTTGTAGAAAATCATAATCTGAACTGAGATGTGTGAAATATTTTCAAGTTCTGAAAAATGTGTGTGGAATACAGGGGTCTGGGATATGTTGTGTGTGGTGAGAGTGTAATCATTATTACAACTGGAATCTGCTTTTACATTTGTAAGTACTATAGTTTGCATCTCACGAATCATTTTTTGTTGCTTTTTTCTCCCAGTTATATCTTTGCTTTTGAATTCCAGTATTAAAAATCATGGGGATAGCATTATCTCTTAAGCTTAAAAATCATTTAATGCAGTGATATGGAACATTTAAAATTGAGTGTTTATTAGACACTGACTACTACTGAAAGTTACACCTGAACATTCAGGGACACTTTCATTTCTTGAAAAAAAAATATTATGCTTTATAATCTCTTTTGTACTTTGTATTTTCTATTTTTTTCATCATCTTTGACAAATAAAACATAAGTTTTGTTTGCTAAAAAAAAAAAAAAAAAAGTGAGCTCAAGACTAGCCTGAACTGTATAGTGAGACCCTGTCTCAAAAAAACAAAAAAGTATATATATATTTGAATTCCAACACCAAACGTGGATATTTAAGCCTCATCTGAGGCACTGTTCCTCCCCTGACCTTACTGTGCGAGGATACCCCTGTGCCCGCCCTGCCATCCTCCACCCCCCTCAACCCACACCTCTGCCTGTGGGGAAGGAGCTGCCCCTTGCTCACAGCCATGCAGCTGCAGGGCACTCCTTCCTTGCCACTTGGGGCCTGCATGGCCATGGGCAGTGGCCTCGTGGTTCTGACTGCTGCCTGGTCCACGCGGCCTCGGCTCCCTCGTGCTCAGTGCTTCTGCGAGCACCGCCGGGCGCTCTGAGCCTCCAGCACACCTCATCCAGCCCTGACTCCAGCCCCAATCCCATGCCACAGCCTGCGTGCGCAGATGTCCTGTGTGCCTACCTGGGTACCACAAGGCCTCTGACCAGGGCCTCCAGGAGAGAACCAAGTCCCTGCTGTCAGCAATGGGGTACAGCCAGACGTGTCCCCTAGATTCTCCCTTCTGCCCACCTCCCACCTCTCCTCCCGGGAAGGTGTGAGCTGGACCTGTCCCCCTCCGTACGTCCCCAGCACATCAAAGCGGCCATGCTCTAAAGGAGGCTCCTCAAGGAGCTCATAAGGTGCGACTAGGTCCCATGTGTGAGCTCTGACTCAGTTGGGCCAGAGCCCTGAGGAGAGGGGCACGGAATACATCCACACCCAGTAGCAACCGCCTGGTGACCAGGAGGACAGCCCTGCTGGCATCTGCGTGGAGATGCCACAAGGCCCCAAAGCAAGCCGGCCATGTGACCCGTGAGACACACAGAGAGGACTTGCAGAAAGCCCTGCTCCCAGGTCGCAATGCGCAGGGCCAGCTGAGCCACTAGTTGCTTGGTCAACCCCACGGTGCTCCATTCCGGCCCCAGGCACAGCCTTCTCTTCCTTGTCTCCTCGTAAGCTGCCTCCCAGCCGGGCAGCTCTGTCCCCAGATAACGGCTGTGCTCAGCCAGCTCTGCGCTGGGCCCAGCTTGCCCCAAGTGGCTCTGGCCACCCTGGCAGGTGGGACCCCACTCCTGGTCTCTGCCCCTTCCAGAGTGGGGACAGGCAAGCACGGATGCTCAATGCCCGGGGCAGGCCCGCGGTACACAGCACAGTGGGGACACTGTCACCTCGTGCAGGGCTGGAGAGCAAGTGCCTGAGGGACTCCCCAGAGAGCCCCAGTGTGACGCTGACCCCGCATGGGCCCGCATGGGCCCGGCTGCTAATTTGCTTCCCTGGGTCACCGGAAAGTGGAAGAGGGTGGCGACAGGAGAGAGGGGCTGGGTTTTCTCACAGGACTGCGGCGCACCTTGCATGTCCCAAAGGCCATAATTATTTCCTGGAAAAGATATTCAGATGACCCAGATAGGCCATTCTGTGAGACTAGGCCTGAAATACTTCCCTGCATGGCAGTTTTGTCAGGAAGGACAGCACACAGCAGTCAGGGCTGGCTGGGTCCCACACATAGAGGCTGCTCCAGGGGGGCCTGAGGCTGAGAGGCTGAGAGGCTCAGCACACACCCAGCAGCATCCTGACCCAAGCAACCCAGGCAGCTCTGGACAAATAGGCCTTCAACCCACGAAGCCCACAGGACAGCTTCTTGGGACAGCTGCTGCCCTGGGAACACAAGGGAGGCCCTCATCACTATCTGACCCACTCTTCCCTGCTCTGCAGGCTGGGAGAAGCCCTGTGAAGCCCCCCGGCTCCTGTGATATCAACCTAACCATGGGACAAGGCAGGGGTTCTACAGAGCAGCTGGGAGCTGAGTCCCTCTTGGGGGTCAGTACTTTGGGGCCCCAAGTGAGTGGAGAGGGGGCCAGAGAACACCAAGGGTAGAGAGGCCTCTGGACCCACACAGGGACCAGCACCAGGAGGGAGGGCACATGTGGTCAGGCCCTCAGACCCCAGCCAGAAAGTGGTTCCTGTGGGGCAAGGACTACCGGGGGCCTAAGACTGTGAGACCAGCACAGTCACTCAGCAAGTGTCCATCACAGCCGGCCACAAGAGCCAGTGACCAAGAGGAGGGGACAGGCACATCTGCGACTGCCACTTAGCAGCAAGCAGGTCCCTGTCCCCTGTTTAGCCACATTGGGGTAAGCACACATACATGTTTACCTCAACAGGCCCAGGATAACTGGCCAGGCCTGCGGACGGGACTTGGGTGTTGAGAAACCTCGATCCTCAGGACGGGGTGGCTTACGTGAGTCCCGGCACATCATCCTGCCCAGGGGACATTCTTGCAAATCCTGGCATGGAGTCCAGTCTGCCGAGGTCCTTCACATCACAATCCTGGGGCCCACACCAGGTCACACAGAACAGCAGACATGGGCCACATGAGCCCCGCCCCCAGGCATTTGTGAAGGTGTGTGGTGGGTACAGCAGCACTCCAAAGGCTCACACTGTGTGCAGAGCTGCAACCCGGCCAGGGTGGAGGCAGCCAGCAGACCCAAATTCACATGGCTGAGTCCTCGTGGGCATCTAGGGGTCAGCAGGTGTTGGGGGAAGCCTGGGCGAAGAAAACTGCACAGGCTTCCCACAACAGTGCACTCAGATCTCTGAGACGCTGGCTCGGATCTGGCCACACAGAGTGCGGCAGGAGCAGCCCCGGTTTCCCCACGGGGCTCGGCTTCCTGTGGGTTGTCCTGGCCTGGCAGCCAGAACACAAGCTCCTTGTCTCCAGCAGGCTGGCCCCGGCCGGTGCAGAACAGACCTCAGTCAATATTTGGAGATTGTCTGCTGGGAACCCAGCCCACCTGAGCTTCCGTTCGGGTCTCAGTGCTGCCCAGGGCATCAGCTGCTACCCACTGCGGGGGCAGCGCTGTCCTCAGCACCGTGAGGCCAGAGCCCAGCTGGGAGGGGCCGCAGAGCTTGGCATCAGAACGCACGTGGATGCCACCTCTTGGTACCCCTGGCCATACAGAGGAAGCCAGCTCCCTAGATAGGCAGGGTCCTCACCCACAGCCAGGTTGGAAGGGGGGCAGGAAGTCAAGCGAGAGCCCGTGGCACAGCGCTGGGGCCCTGGCCCTCTGCCGCCGCCACCGCCGCCGCCGCCGCCGCCGCCGCGAAACAGCCTCCTTTTGTGCCTGACCCTGGCAGGCCGCCAGGCTTCCAGGGAGCCCCGTGACACCCGGGGAAAAAGCGCTGGTGGCACAGGCCAGCGCGTGGGGCTGTGCTCAGGGCCGACGGCCTGACGGCTTTCCCACGCCCGGGCAGCGGGGCTGCCTGTGTGGGGCTGCAGGGCCTGCGGGGTGGCCAGACTGTGGGGACAGGCTTCCTTTACCCTAATCCTGGCTCTGTCTGGCCAAGGGTGTGGTTTCCTGCAGGGACAAAGAGAGGATGGAAAGGAGCGAGGCCTGACTGCATCACTGTAAATCTTTACAATAGTTCTTTGAGGGGTTGTTACAGGTGGGGAAACTGAGGCCCAGAGAGGTTTGATTTTGTGTGTGTGTGTGTGTGTGTGTGTGGTGCAGGGACTAAACCCATGGCCTTTGTACTAAGCTACAGCACAGCCCCTTGAATTTATTTTACCGAGGTTAATCTTGCTCGGGGTCACACAACTGGAATGGCAGGGGCTGAACCCAGGCTGTGGCCTCTGGCAGTCAGGCTCTTGTTGGCCACCCCGCTCCTCTCAGAGCCTCTGGACCCTGTCTCCTGGAGACAGCCACGCTTCACACCTCACTTCCCGCTCCAGCAAAGGTAACCAGTGGCGTCCAGGGTCTGAGGACAGAAGCAGCCGACCGGCTCCTTCCGCGCTCACACTCTACCTGGAGCTGCTGCTTCAGTCTCAGCGGACAGTGTGAGACCAGAGGAGAGGGCTCCTCCTCCCCCACTGTCCGTGCTTCCTGCTGTGTGTGAGTAGAGGTGGTGGCTGCCCTGCAGCCTGGGGGGCCGGGGGCGGGGGGACACACACGTGGCCCAGCAAGGTCCCTGCGGTTGCTTACGAGCCAGGACGCCAAAGGCCACAGCCTCGCCAGTGCGCCTCAGCCCACACGGCCTTGACTTCCTTCCTCACGTGGAGCTAGGAAGCTGCCCCACCTCTGGCACCTCTGGGCTGGGCCCCCCAAAGATCAACATCTCAGAGCTAGGGCGCATCCTGGGGGCCGAGGGGAGCAGGCAAGCTGGATAAAGCAGTCAGAGCGGGTGTTACCTCTGTGGGCCTTGGTGCTGTGGAGCTCCTGATGAGGACCTAGGTGGCGGTCAGCAGGCACTAGCTCAGGGTGCCCGGCCGGGACGGATGGGGACACGGCCCAGCAGAGACACTCGCCCGGCTCGGGTTCTTCAACAGGTGCAGGAACAGCGGCACCCAGCAAGCAGGGGGCTACGGAGGGCCCTGCCAAGCGTGTAGGGTCCCTGCTGGACACTTTCCCCACTGCCAGCTTGGACAGGGCCATGCTCCCTCGCCTATTCCCCAGCAAGCTCCGTGGGCACTGCAGACCTGTGAGGAAGGACCCCAGGAACTCTAGTCTGAAGGGGCCCCAAGGAGGCAGGTGGGGCAGCCAGACCATGACCTTTCACAGACCGGCCTTCCACGGAGGAGCTGCCAATCAGCTGGGGACCCTTGGGCACTGGCCTCGTTGCTGTGGTCACTGCCAGCAAGTCTTGTGACACTGCTTGGGATGGGGACAGTGGACAGCTTCCAGGTGAGGAGGGGAGAGTACCATGCCCTCGGACTCGGATACCTGAGAAGCAACCAAGCGCCTCGTAGACATGTATGCATGCGCGTGCGCGCGCGCATGTGTGTGTGTGTGTGTGTGTGTGTGCGCGCGCACACGTGTGTCCCTCCCACTCTGTCTCTCTGGGCCACCAGGCCTCCACAGTGTCATGCTTACCCCTGAACCCAGAGAAGGCAGGCTCTGGAGTGTCACCTACAGCCTCAGGGGCAGGGATGCAGCACACAGGGCCAGCTGGCCCGTGGTCGCAAGTATCGGCGGCAGAGGTGCCAGGCACAAGCACTGCCAGCACCAGTGCTGCCCCACCCCCACGGACCTCGCAGGAGGGTGCCCGGAGCCGCCCCAGCTCTCACCCCAGGGCTGCGGCTTCTGCAGGCGTCACCTCTGCCTCCCCCTCCGGGGAGTTATTTCTAAAGGCGTTCCCCCAGCGCCAGCTCCATTCCAGCCGAGAGCTAATCAGGTTTTCTCTTCATCTCACGGGCTCCTCCACGTTATTATATAAAGCCATCGCAGCCCTTGAGGAGTTGGCATCTGACGCCCGCAGCCACTGAATCCCCAGCACAGAGCAAGGAAGGAATAAATAGAGGGGAGGGGAGGGGAAGCAAAGCTGGGCTTCAGCCGCAGCAACTTGAACGGGGCGAGTTAAACAGCAACAAAGTATCTGGTGCTAATCTTTCATATCCGGGTCTCGTCACCTCCTGGGGTCTCTGAGCCGCCCCGCCCCCAGCAATTCTGCTGCCTCTCACAGCCATCACACCTCCTATTGTGCTCTCTACAGTCCCCACTGGAGGGAAGTCTTGAAAAGGAGGCTGCTCCTCGCTATTTCTAAGAAGCCTGCAAGGAGGAGCCACAGGCTCCCCTCGACGGCTTCCTGCCCACACAGGCCCTACACAGGCTTCGTGTGGTCTCTCCCTTCCACAGTGGTGGCCCTGATGTGGCAAACAGCAACTCTGATGATGGCATCGAAAGGGGGACGTGGTGGGTTGGGTGCCAGGCATTCCGACTGATGGAGCTTATTCCCAGGGAGAGCAGGTCAGGCACCAGGCGAAGAGTGGGCATCCTGCCCAGCTGGCACATGACAGGGCGCTTGCTCTAAGGGTCCCCTGCCCTTTGTGGCTTCACACAAGCCTCCAGACCAGCCAGAGGACCACAAGCTGCGGGCCTGTCCACCACTCCTTCCGGGCCTTGCCAAGTGTGCTTGTGGCAGGTGCTGAGTCCCCCAGCTGCAAGGGCAGGGCTGGACATCTGTCCCTGAGCAAGGCAAACGTGATCCCTCAGCAAGCACCAGCGGCCTACATCACTGGTGTTGGGGGTGATGGTTTCCAAGTAGGAGAGACATGCGTGGCTTCCCAGGAAGGTAGTAGCTGGGCTCCAGGCACCAAGCCTGTGGGGCCCTGAAGTCTTTGCCCTAAAACCAGTGTCACAGGGTTAATAGAGGACTTCTAGAGTAGAGGCAGATGTCATGGCTTGAAGGTGTGGTCCCCCACTCAGGGGCTCTGAAGAAGGAGCTCATAAGGATGAGCGACGCTTTCTTCCTGCAGTACGGGTGCACCTTGAGCACCCCTGGACAGAGTGTGCCCCTGGGGCTGAGTGTGTCCCCAGGACTGGGCTGAGCGTGCTCCTGGATGGAGTGTGCCCCTGGGGCCGAGCTGAGTGTGCTCCTGGACTGAGTGCGTCCCTGAGACTTGAGTGTGCCTCTAGGAACTGAGTGCGCCCCTGAAACCTGAGTGTGCCCCTGGACTGAGTGTATCTGAGGCCTGAGTGTGCCCCCAGGACTGGGCTGAGTATGCTCTGGACTGAGTGTGCCCAAGCACAGCCGAACCACAGAGGGCAGGAGACAGCTACTGCCACCCCAGCTTCTGCCACTCCCCTCTACCACTTGTCCTTCAAAGCATGGCTCTTGTGCAGAAATGCCTGCTGTTACGGAGTCCACCCACCAACACCCTGCCCCGGGCTCCAGCAGGATCCAGCTTGGCTGTCCTTCATAGCCATACCGCCGGCTGGACTGAGCTCCTCCTAAGCGCTTGGTTGGGTGCTGTCAACGCCCAGCAGCAAACCTACCCAGGCTCCCCACCACGCATGAGCTCCAGTCCAACCCCCTCCGAGAACAGCCAACGCCCTTGCCTACCTCCTGCGCCTGTTTCACCCATGCCACCCCCTGGGTCCTCTCAGTAGGCTGTGGACCTTTGGGCCCCAGTGCACCCTTCACTGCTCTGGTCCTGCTCTTCCACCTGTGAAGAGGCTGCTAAACACCCTGAGGCCCTGCTGAGCGCTGCCCGGAGGAGATGTCCCTTGCCCTGCTGGACAGCACCACGGGAGCAGACAAACGCCCAGGGGGCAGGGCTACCAAAAAACCAACACCACTTTGTAAACACTTTGATCTTTCCAAAACCTACGCGCAAGCAGTCAGGCAATGTGGAAAGCATCCATCGCCGGCGTGGTCAGCCTTGCACGCTAGACAGTCTAGTGTTCAGGGTGTGTTTGCTTGTTTCTTGCAGTCAGTCGAGCTTAAAGGCAGCAAGGTCGCAGACATTCAGGCTCAGAGCCTAGAGACCGCGTCATTGCTGCACCCCGAGCAGCGCCGTCCCTTATTCAGTCACTTACTTAGTCAGCACCCTGAGCCCAGCATGAAGCCAGCGCCGGAAGGCAGAGACACGGGCTCAGGCCCTGCCCTCCAGCCCCCATGTGCTGGATGGAGTGGTCATCACCACGAGCTGAGGACCACAGGCTGGGCGGCACTGGCACCAGGAAAGCAGAGCCTGTGTGAGAACTGTGGGGCCCTGGGCGGGCCAGCTGCACCGGAGGAAAGGGCGGAAGCAAAGGAGGAGGCGCGGGCCTGAGGAAGGTGGTGGTCAGCCGCTCTCCCCAGGGGCCGGCAGGCGAGGACAGACCACCCAGGAGGAGGCGGGCCTAGACGCAGTCGCCCGCAGGAAGCCTCGCCGCGTAGCACCTGGGCCTGCTCCCCTCTTCCGCCGCCGAGCTGCCCAGAACACCACGTGCTACGCCTGGCTGGGAATTGGACTTGGATTTCGTCCAAGCAGCTCAGTTCTTCTCTGGTTTTCCCTCCAGAGCAGGACAGCTACTAAAACAAACAGCAGGGCTGTGTTTCACACCCCTTGCTAATTCTCATGATTAACCCCGACCTGGCCAGCACAGAAAAAGCCCAAGCTTTGGGGCTGGCCTCTGCTCCCACGGCCACACTGCCTTGTTCCCACTCGGCTCGTGCCCCGAGACCCGTGTGCCACGAGTTGCCACCCTAGGAGGTCCCTCTGCCTCGGCATCGCCAGTGCAGCGGAACATGAGGGTACCAAGCCTGATGTGCCAGGGTAAGGACACCTAAGGTCCAACCTGCGCCAAGCACCACCGCTACTGGGGCATAGGCCCTCTTTCTGGGGCATAGGCCTCCAGTTTGGGGTAGCAAGCTGTCACCCTGCCTCCCCAATTCAAGGTCCCGTCCTGGCTTTGACCAGAAACGCTCGTGCAGTGGTTACAAACCTGAGCCTCGCTGCTCCTATGGGTTGAGGCAGGGCCTTCCCGAGGCCCTGGGGGAGGAAGGAGGCCACCAGCGAGGCTTACATTGGACCCCACGGCAGATCCCGAGGAGCCGCCCTCAGGCGCATGCACCCCACAGCGGCCCCCCAGCTTTCCTCCTAGCTGCTGCCTTCTCTTTGCCCTCTGTCAAGCCCACCTTCTTGTTAATTACGTGGCCCGAAAGACCACTGGTAACCCAGTGCCCAGAGGTTATTCCAACTCTGTGTCCTAGAGGAGGGAAAGGAAGCTCAGCGTAAAAACGCCCAGTGTTTTCCTTCATTGCATCTGGCCGATGACTCAGGGCTCCTCGTGTCCTGAAGGCCCAGGCCCGTGCTGACTAATTCAGCAGCCACTAACCCCCAGTGGCCACTGATCCCTGGACACAAATGCAAAGGACACACAGGATGTTTAATGCTCAGTGTGGAAGTAAAAATTAGAAGATTTCATTAATAATTTTCATGTCAGGTGAATGTTAAAATTGTGGTGTTTGGGGCATATCAAGTTAAATAGAACATACACTGATTAATTTCCACTATTTCTTTTTACTCTTGAAAACATGACTACTAGAATTTTTACATTTATGTATGTGATTTTTATTATATTTTTGGTGGAGAGACTGATCTAAAAGTTCCTGTAAAAATTGTTAATTTCTTTACCCATGTAAAGAACGCCCCCTCAGCATCCCTCCTCTGAATCGGCACCGCTAGATCACATACACACACGCCTGCATGGTCCTCCAGCTTCTGGGCAGCATCAGCAGTTTCTACATTGGAATGGATAGCCAAGAACCATAGATATTTCAAGAAAGAATATCAAATAAAAAGACCAAAATGGCCAGGTGTGGTGGCACACACCTATAATCCTAGCCCTTGGGGGGATGAGGCAGGAGGATCATGGTGGGTTCAAGACCAGTCTGGCTACAAAAGTGAGCTCAAAGCCAGCCAGAACTGCATAGCGAGACCCTGTCTCAAAAAGATGGGAAAAAAAAAAAAAAAAAAAGATCAAAATGAACAAGAAAAAGAAAAGAAAAAAGGAAGTAGAAGATGAGGCAGGGGAAACGCAAGAAGCAAAGAAAAGACAATAAATCCCTGCAGCCAGTGCCCTGGTAACCGGGAGAGATGCTACATCTGTGAAATGCCATAACCTCACAGTCTGCGGAAGGGCTGCCCAGAGCACAGAGCTCCGAGGAACTCAAAACCTAAGAGCTACAAGCTTCAATTCCACAGAAGCAAGAGAAGGAAGCAAAATAAGAAGGCACAGACTTGATCAACAGAAGGAAGGGTAAGGACCAGATGACAGAGCCGCGTGCAGTGTCCTGTGAACGCCGCTTTCCCATGACTCACGGCCACATCATCAACCTGGACACGCAGCTGCCCAGAGACAGAGGCAGGGCTGCTCACGTGACACACACTGTGCTAGTCAGAGCTCTCTGAGAAACGGGACCAGAGAGGCACACGGAGACACAGGAGAGAATGAACGTCCACTGGGGAACTGGCTCACGCAACCCCGGGGTCAGGGTCCCAGGGCACGCCATGGCTAGCCACAGACCCAGGAGAACCGCTCGGTCCAGGGCCGGAGAAGTCCATGTGTGACTCTCAGTGCAAGGCTAGAGGCTCGAGAGCAGGGGTGAGGCAGTGGGGAGAGGGAGCTGTGCTCATCTTACAGAGCAGAGATGGTGGACCTAGGAGCGCTGGCATCTGGGCACAGGACACGGCCCGCTCCACTCGGGCGCTCAGCAGGTGGTATGCTGCCTGCCCACATGGGTGAGCTCAGGCGTTCTTTTGTCCACTAATTCACAGGCTGATCTCTTCCAGAAGCCTTCGCAGACACACCTGAGGGAGGGATGTGTGGGCATCCCTCAGGCCACTAAAGTGGGCGTGCGCAAAGTGACCCTTGCACATGCAGATGGGAGCGGTCTCCTTCATCCCGGCCTATTCTATTTTCCTCTTGTTGTACCTTATTTCACTTTTTAGTCGATTGGTGCCTTGGTGATACACATAATGCTCATGGCCATCGCAGGGATCTGGAGCCGTGCCTGGCCTACTTTGGTTCCTCTTTTCTCCTCATTCCCCTCAGCTCCCGTCCACTCCTTCTCATGTGCATTACAGCCTACTAAAAAATTTTATCTTCTAGCAAGACAGACTCTGACATGCGAAATAGTCTGATATAAAACAGATGATATCTAGTTAGCCGGGCGTGGTGGCTCACGCCTGTAATCCCAGCACTCGGGAGGCTGAGGCAGGAGGATCGTTATGAGTTCGAGACCAGCCTGGGCTACAAAAGTGAGCTCAAAGCCAGCTTGAACTGCACAGTGAGACCCTGTCTCAAAAAAAAAAAAAAACAAAAACAGATGATATCTCACTTTTTGTAACTTCAGTAGGGAGAAGAAATTAGTAAATAAACAATACAATTTTTAAAAAATTAGAGGACTGGTATCTCCTACTGAGAAATTCCAATGAGGGCCTGAGAAAATGATTTTTTAAAAAAATTCACATGTTGGTTCTTCATTAGCAAAATCAGAACGTCAGAGACAGTCTTAAAACTCCACAAAGGCCAAAACTAAATAAATAATATAAAAACAATACAGAGACACTAAGAATTATTCAGACATTGCAATCACAGTTATGGATGCTAAAAAGCAATGGAATTACAGTTCAATTCTGAGGTGAATTTAATTTCAGACTGGGGTCCCATTTACAAGCAAAGTCCCCAGCTGAGCATAGGACAGAGGCAAGACAGAGGCCACGCGCTGATCCGAAACATCCCCCACGCATCCTTCTCAGGAAGCTATTGGAGGATGTATCTTAGCCCAAGAAAAACATAAGCAAACACAGGAATAGGAAACAAATCAGGAGACTCGGTAGCAGCAAGCCTTGAAAACCATGTCAGCACCAGTCCCACGGCAAAACGGGGTCAAGGGGCGCAGAAAGAAGTGAGCCCCAGCCTGGCAGAGCCTCTGGGACAGCAGGCTCCTTCACGCACCTGAGAGAAACAGTGAAGACGGGAGAGTTTTCGGAGCAATGGGTGCGGGTGAAGGATGAGAGCCCCGCCCTGCACACCCCTCCACGGGGCGGGGAAGTGAGGTGCCCCTCCCAGCAGGGGACAGGACCACCCTGCGCTGCTTGATTTGGCCATGAGCAACATGTGTGGCCTTAATAATGCTAATGCAGACCTGATGAGCCAAGAGCTGGGCCATTGAGACTGGGGAGGGGCGGTGTAGGTGGTGGGGGGCTGCCGCTCTGAAGGAAGGTGACAAAAAGCAGGCGAGGGGACACACTAATCGATCACCTCGAGGGCAATAATGCTTCTAATAAGGTGTGTGTGTGTGTGTGTGTGGCGCCAGGGATCAAATCCAGGACCTCGCACTCGCCATGCAAGCACTTATTCCACTGAGCCATCTCCCAGCCCTAGTGTGCACATTATTTAGGAAAGAAAGGAAGAGATGAACGTTCTCCTTGCAGGCTTCTTGAGGGCAGGGTGGAAGGACGAGATTCCCACGTTCTATTTTATTTTATTTATTTATTTTAATAATTGGGTTTTTTATATGTGGCACAGGACCTCACTATGCAGCTTGGGGTCATGGTGACCGTCCTCTGATCCTCTGGCACTGGGATTATAGGCGTGCACCAGCACGCTTGGATTCGGTGGCCAGCTCGGCATGCCCAGGGGCAGGGCCAGTGTGGCATGCGGTGCCAGCGATGGAGCCCCAGTCCCTGTGCTTGGCTAAGCAGGCACTTAGTGCACTGAGCTATCTCATTGGCCCCCTATGCTCTATTTTAAACCTTACAATCCTATTTGGGTGGGTTTTTTTTTTTTAACCTACTAGATATGCTTCTTGACAAAATTTAATGTCTTTAAAAAGAAGAAACACAGAAGACTGGGTCAACTTCTTCAAACTGTCCTCCTGGTAAGAATTAGTAACTGTTTCGTTTTCTGCAATGCTATCGTTAATAGAAAACTGTCCTGTCGCCGGCTCCTCCATCCCAACACTGAGCAGAACAGAAAGACAGCTTGCCTTAGCCAGGCACGGTGGTGCACTCCTGTAATGCCAGCACTCCAGGAGGCTGAGACAGGGCGATAGCAAGTCTGAGGCCAGGCCATGCAGCATAGTAAGAACTCATCATAATGTTCTTTTTTTTTTTTTTTTTAAGGAATAGTGAGATAGCTCAGGGGACAAGTGCCTGCTTGGGCAAGCACAGGAACCAGGGTTTGATCCCGGTACCACGTGCCATGCCTGCCAGCCCCGCCCTCGGGCGCACTGAGCCAGCAACCAAGTCCACGCGTGGCGGTGCACACCCGTAATGCCCATCATGGGGAGGTGAGAACAGGAAGACCACTGTGAAACTGAACTGCATATGAGACCCCCATACCAAAAACATAAATAAAATAAAATAAAATTCTTTTTTAAAAACATTATTTTATTGAAAAAGTTGGACATGTAGCTCAGTGCAAAGGCCCTGAATTTAATGCCAAGTACTAAAAATACATTTTAAAAAGTGTTTATCTAGCGGCTGCTGTCGGGGCCCAGCCAGCACAGAAAGGGCCGGGCCGCACACCCAGCTGAGAAGCACTGTGGTCTGGGGGGTGGGGGTGGGGGGCAGCCTGTCCTTTGTCCTTCCAAGCACCTCTCCCTGCGTCCTGGGTTCCCTCATCCCCGGTGTGTGAACTGTGCTGGGGAGTCTCCACACTGGCCCCAAACTCAGTGAGCTGCCGATGGCGGCATCAAAGAACACTAAAGGAAAACAATCTCCTTAAAGCTCCTTAAGACCCAAACAGATTTTCACTCTTGGGGAAGCAAAGTATTTACAAGCAAAGAGGCTGCAAATATCAAGTGATTTCCCCGTAATAAGAGGGGCGCGTTCTCGGGTGAGATGGGACAGACCCCGGCAAGCCAGGAGTCCTTGCAGTTGCCCCTCCTTCCCCTGATAGTATGGTTCCTGAACAGGGCTGGGTGACAAAGGAGCCCAGGCTCTTAGCTGGGCACGGTGGCGGGCAGCTTCCCCAACCCAGGCCGCGAACTAGGAGGAACCCGGCTGCCCTGAGCTCCCAGGGCAGCAGTGCGTTGTGTATATGCTGTGCCCCTGGGGTGTACCCCAGCGGAGGCAGGCCTGCAGGAGCCATGAAGCAACCCAGACTGGGAAGAGCAATGTGGATTCACCCCAGTCTGGCAGTGTCCCCTTGGCCTGCCTGTCCCTTCCTCGTGCTTTGCCAACGTCCGGATTGCAGCGTGTCACGGCTGTGTCTGCATGGCCCCCTAGAGCCTCCAAGCCTCATGAGATCACCGGTGGGGCTTCTGGAGGCAGCTGGATCTAGGGTGTGTGCTGCTGGGATCAAGGACATGAGGCTGGACTGGTTCTGGTGCAATGTTAGGATTAAGGGTGTGAGGGCTGCCCACCCCACGTAGCAGGGGTAAGATGCAGGGGACAGAAAGAGCTCTGGTCCCTTGCTGCTTTGCTGCCTTCTGCCTGCCATGGGCTGCTTCTCCTCCGCCATGCTGCTCTGCCTTGGAGCAGCTGGTAATGGACTGAAACCTCCACGTGGCTCGTCCTGACCGGGTGGTTGCCTGCCCAGTGAGTAATAATACTCGTGTGACCGCGTCCTGGCGGGGTCCTCTCTTGCAGCCTCACTCACCTGATCCCTGAAACTGCCCAGCAGTGCTGGCAAGGCACTGTGTAGGAGACTGGGGTGCTTAGAACTGAATAGGTTTCCTGAGAACACACAGCCAGTAACCATTTGGGAAGGAGTTGAGCTATTTCTACCCAGGCCTTTTCTACAAAAGAAATGGAACTGATCATAGTAAACAGCTGTCACATAACAGCGCAATCAATACACAGCAGAAGCAAGCAAAGATAGAATTAGAGCAGGATACGCAGGCAGGGTGGGCATGCCAACAAAATCCTGCAGGGGAGCTATTATCCAGGGCATAAAGGAAATACGGTCTCTCACAAAGTTGTGGTGGTCAATAGTAAGCCGAAGGTAAACGTCCAGTACTGAAAGCCAACCACCCTCGGGATTGGCTCCAGGTGCTCACCTCAAGAGCCTCTGATCAGTCAGCCCGCTAGGAGCTGCCTGGCCCACAGCTAAAGGCTCTGGGAAATGGCTCAGGCTCCAAGGCAAAAGAGGGTGAGGTGTGTCCTCCAGCTGGAGCACCTGGCCCTTCCCTCCACCTGCTGGTCAGTCTGTTGCACAGTCTTTGGAGAAGTCCAGAAACCTGGGTCTCAGCTGTGTCCACAGAGAATTCCTCCTGAACCTGCAGTGGGGTCATCTCAGGGAGGCAGGCTGTCCATCTGCAGATAGAACCTCTTTAACCTGGGCTGCTAAGATAGGCCAAAGGCAGACAGCTAGCTGGCTTTCACTGCATTCAGGAGATTCTCATAGGGGGCACTTGGCTGGTACATCCTCTGAGTTCCTAGTGGTCAGCCTCCTTTGCTAATCAAACTAAGTTTCTTCTTCTGGGCCCTGCTGGATAAAGACATCCTCATCTGGGCCAGGGTAAGGGAGCATGGCTTAACTGGGGCCTGAGATGCTTCTGGGTACCAGAACTTGGAGTGGAGCAGCATAGAGCTCTGGTGTCCAAGGGAGCCAAAATTCTAAGAGTCCCCTGGCTGGTTACCTCTCTCCCTATGAGTCTAACACTCAATATCCTTCCAATAAATTCCTTTTAAAAGTATAGCTTTTTCGCTCACCAGGAGTTCTGTGACCCATAGCCATCCCTTGGGCCTAGAGCAGCCCCTCTACCCCATGGGCGACAGTCCCCTTGGGCTGTGGCCCCAGCAGGGCGAGGGCACAGGACTTGGGGAGCGAGCCAGAGGCCTCCTCCTGCTGGTCTCCCTGGCGGTGAAGAAGCAAGAGAGATGTCCAGATGGGCTCAGCAGCACTGCTTTATTGACTGCTAGCTAGTTTTGTGACTGCCTTCTGTGCTTGGCAGAACTCAGAACCGTTTGCCAGGTCAAACAGCTCCTGGTGCACAGATCCGGGCTATACTCACTCACCAATTCCTTCCACACGTGTGCAGGGAGGGTCTTCAGAGGGGTCAAAGCTGAACCCCGGCCTACCCCAAAAGGAAGAAGGGAGCCGTGGACAGCAAGCAGTCTGGTGACAATCAAGCCGCTGCGGGGGAAGCAGGAGAACACAAGCTGAGACCCCGCAGCTTGGGACGGTCAGCTCCACTCCTCGGTGCGGCCTGAGACTGCGGTTAAGAAGCCACCTAGTGCCCAGCCCTTGCCGCCCACCCTGGAGTCACCCTGCCCCTAGCTTCTCTACTTCCTGTTCCCACACACTTTCTCTGCACAGGTGGGCAGGTTGCATACTGCCCAACCTCCGCCAGCTCCTGTTCCATCACACTGTGGCCATTTGGCACAGGGAGGACAGGCCTTCTGAGAAGCGGCCAGGCCTGAGGACAGAGTCCTTAGGAGTGGATTAGCACCCCTAAAGAAGGCCTGATGGAGCTTGCTTTCCACTTCCACCAAGTGAAGGTGCCTAGAAGAGGCTCACCTCGAGGGCTGCACAGCCCCCACAGGCCCAGCCCCCTCCCATGGGTTTCTGGAGTCTGGCTTAGAGCCACCCGTGGGGCTCTCTGAGTGGCTCCTGGAGCATCTCAGTGGCTGTGGCTCAAGCCACTGAAGGTTCAGCTGTGCGGACCTCTCTGCCCTGACTGGAGACAGAAAAATGGAAGTGCACAGCCTGTGATGAGAGGAGACCCCAAGGCAGGCCCTGGGAGGACGGGACGCAGCCGTGTGCATCCATCTGCGGAGGAACCATCCCAGCGAGACAGCAGGAAGCCGGCAGGTGGGCAGGAGAAGCCGAGCCAAGGGCCCACCTCATGGAGCGCATGGCGAAGCCTGGAGCAGAGACTGCACACTCAAGAGAGGCCAGCCAGGAAGGGACCGCTGTTCTGATCCTGCACCACCACAGCTGGTGGCTGTGAGGGACGCTGGTGACTCCACACTGGGCAGTATGGCTCTAGCACTCCAAGGCAGCCCCCCTCCCCCCCCGAGGAGTCTCTGTACTGTCCCAGATGGAAAACCCACGGGGGTCTCGGGGCAGGGGACACAGAAGTATGCGGGACACAGAGCCCCGAATGCAGGACCAGCTCTATCTGCTCCACCACCAGGGGCAGGGAGGCTCCCTGCTGTCCAGGGACTGGAGGCCAGGACTCTTCTGAGGGTCCTTTGTGATGGCTCCGAGGGAGCCTGGAACATGAGAGTGGTGACCCTGGCCAAACTGAACATCCCCAGCATTGGTGGGGGTGGGGAGGAGGGCCCACCTGTGCCCGGGAGACCAGAGCCCCGCTCCTGCAGAAGTGAATTCCAGAGGGCTGTCTCAATCCCGGGATTAATGTCTGTCCTTCCATCTGTGGGCATCCTGGTTAGCACTCCTGAGTCACCCATGTTGCAGATCTGCTAGCAGCCTCCTAAAGGACAACACCGTGGCCCCATTTGGTGACTCTGAAGGTGAGAAAACGGGTACGGGCAGTCCCGTGGCATTCAGTGGCCCCAGGCTGGCCAGGCTTCGGACTGTGGCATCTGTTTAACCAGGAGGGAGGAGGCAGCGCTGCCTGAGCCTCTGGAGATGCCGTGCGTGTTTGCGTAAGCAGATCGCGGCTGTGATTTCGCTACACTTTCACAGAAAACAGCTCTGAACACCCTGCTGCTTCCTTTCCAAGTGGTCATCCGGGAGGCTGTGCACTTATTTTAATACATCCTCTCTGGCTCACAATGTTTGTGTACTTTATCCTTTACAATCACCTTCCAGTGCCCTTAGAACAACGACAAAACACAACTCATTATTTCAGAATCATACACCACATCTATGACCCAAAATGGTAGTTCTCACTTTGCAAAAAGCCATGAGGATTTGCCAGATTTATCTCTGAGGAGATCTGGGTCATCTCTAGATGTGGAACACACTCACAAAGAACCAAGGTTGGCAAGGTATTTATCTTCCAAAGTCCCCTTCCTTGATGGGCTGGCGTTGCCATTCAGAATGAGACTATGCCCAGGTGAAGGTGAGACTTGCAGCCCTCCCTGGGCATGTGGCAGGGCTCTGCCTCCACCCGGCCATGCGCACGGTGGCCTGGGATAGCTTCCTTCTGACCCCTCTCTGTTTCAGTTACAGCGGTGTCTAGCAAGCCCCACACAAGGCAAGAGCAACCCAAGAGTAGATGAAATCGCCCCAAAGGTGCCCTGCTTTGGTGAGAGGAGCAGGTCTGAGGGCAGGCAGTTATGGTCACAGTGTCGCCAGCAGGCCACAGACGCTGGCCAGCGGGGCCGGCTTAAGCTCTTAGGGACCAGCTAGACAGGAAGCAGTCCCCAGCTGGTGTGCCCCGAGGAGGGCAGAGGGCTGGCATGGCAGCATAGGGTATTCAGTACCAGGGTTGGGCACCAGGCACTCGCCCAGGGCCCGGCACTTGCTGCACAGAGGCCACGGGGGCCTCGGTGACTTCTCCATGGTCTCCCCCACAGCCTGGGTGGCGCCATCCTCAAACTGGGGCTCCACCAGCAGCCATGTCCTGCCCGGTGCCCCTCCTCTCTGCTCCTCCTCTGAGCTATTGGCCCACCCTGCTCTGCTGAAGAGCGGGCTCAGCTCATAGCTCAGGTGGGGAGCAGCTCTGGGGACTCTGCCTTCCCCACAGAGCCAGAGACAGGCCCTATCACCTCATGAGACTTCCAAGGGTGCCTTACAACTGCTTTTCCTCTCCCCAGCCCCCTTCTTTGCCTCCAGAAATCACTGTCTTCCCCAATCTCTGGCACCCAAACAGGACAGGAGCCACTGTAGAAGCGGCCAGGCCATGGGGCAGCCACAGGGTGGCTAAGAGCTACCAGCCAGAGGCTCCGAGCAGCTTCCCGCTCAGCCAGGCTTTGGGAGGCACAGACGGGCTCCCACCACACTCTCATCACTTGGACTCCTAGGACTCAACGTCCCCACCCATGTGCCAGCCTCTCCTGAGAGCCACGTGCAGAGCCCACTTGAGGAAACACACCTGCAAGTGGCCCGGCCAATAGCAACAGCACCCCGCGGGGCACCCGGTCACACGCAGGCTTCCCTGGACTCTGGCTTCCCTGGGGTCACGTTTTCCGACTGTGGCCTTTTGCCTTCCTTGCTATCTGTGTCGTTCATCTTTCAGGCACCCTGAGGCCCCCTTTCTGCCTGAGTGCTGGCCCTAGAGGACAGATGCTTATCACGGCTCCACACAGTCCTCTGCCCCAGGCGTCCTGGCTCAGGCCTGCATCCCTACCGGCAGCTCACCCTTGACCCACTTTCACTCCAAGCTATGTGGGGAAGGTGCCCAGAAACCTCAGACTCAGCCTCGTTCCTCGCCATGGTGGGACAGAAGGCAACGACCTTCCCTTCCTAGCTTAAAACAAAACCCCATCTCCAGCACAGGGCAAGGACAGCGGCACCAACACAGACCATGGAGGAGATGGTGCAGGACAAGGGGACCACACCGGCTCCCTGGAGACTGAAGGAAGAAGGAAGCAGCCAGGGCGGGGCCCTGAGCCTCCTCCCCAGTGCAAGGCCAGAGAGGCCCTAAAATCCTACCTCTGCTCAGGCTGAACAGAGTCTGTACAACAAGCAGCCCAGGCCGCAGTTACCAGGAGGAACCCCACAGCATCTATCCCCAAGAAAAAGCAGTCGGAGATGGCTGTGGACCATTCTGATTGGAGAGCGCAGCGTCACCAGCCTGGGCATCGAAAACATCGGCTTGAACTGTGCCGTCACCAAGAAAGGACAGCAGGGACAAGAAGAGAGCCCTGAGAAGTTGGGCTCCTCCCAGTTCCAGGAGGGGGCACAGGCCTAGTCGGAGCCTGGCGGTGGGGTGGGGCCTCCCGGGTGATACGTTAGAGCCCAGGGACATCTGTGTCCACACATCCTGCTGGGCTCCTGACCAGAGCCGTCTTCGGCAGGACGGCTGGGCCTGGCTAACCAGTTCTGCCTCCCAGTAGAGCTGAGGCGGAAGCACTGGAGACACTGCTGATGCGGCCGAGTGGTCCTGCGGCTCTGACTAGGCCCCAGGTTGTTGTCAGCACAGGAGGGGCTCCGCCTTGCTCTGCACTTCTGGGTGTCTGAGCCTGCATTCTTGCCCATGAGTACAGATGGCCTGAACAGGAGCACCCTGACCTGGTTCAGTGAAACACGGTGAACAGATCAACTGGGAGGCAGGAGGAGAAGGGGGCGCAGAAGCTGCCCCAGCCCATCTGCCACCGCAGCCACCACCACCGCCACGTTCCGCTCTCAGCCCTCAGCCTCGTGGGGCTTGGAGTTCATCATCCCAGGCCTGTGCCTCAGGCAGGAAACCCAGGGAGCAGAGGGCGCCTCTCCCCACCTTGGGACTCCCCTTCAACCATCTTACCTCCAAAATAATGCCTCTGTTTATGCCACCAGAAATCCCTGGCAGGGGTACGGCCACTCCCTCAGCCCCATACCCTGCTCACTATGGTGTGCCCTGCTGCCACCGGGAAGTGAGGTAGGGGTGTCGGGTCCCCCCTAAGTTTGTATGCCTGGTCAGGGCCCCTCATGCTCTGTGCAGGGTGGTGGAACCCTCACAATGAGGGGCTCAGTGGAAGGAGACAGGGTCACAGGCTCCAGCTGAGGGGAGAAGGCCGTCAGCTTTGCTGGGATGGTCCCCAGGAAGATGGGTGACGCAGGGAGCAGGGATGCCCTTGGCCTTCCGCAGCGCCTGCCCTCTGCACCGCCCGTGGCCACTCCTGCCGCTCCTTGATGTTCTGTGCCAGGGCTCCGGTCCGTGCTGCTGGGAACCTGTGGCCACTAGCATTATGAGCCAGTGAGCCTCTGTGTTATGAAGCATTCGGCCTCAGATACTGCATTGCGTGATAACCACACCAAATGGTCTAGGGCCGCCCCGGTTCCGTGTCCCAGTGGGCACACCACCCATTGGAGAGCATTAGGCAAGGAACTCAGCCAGATCCAGTATTCAGTGAGACCAGATTCCTCGCGTCATTGACGGTTTCCACACAACAGTGCACAATTCTTCAAGAATGCAAGATTTCTAACAATGAAATCAACCTTCCATTATCACCTAAAAAAGTTCTAAATCTAAAATGAAATCTCAGCCAGAGAGATAGCACAGCAAAATAAGCACTTGTCCCACAAGCGCGGGGTCCTGAGTTCAATCCCCGGTACTGCTAAATAAATAAATAAATAAATAAATAAATAAATAAATGAAATGAAATCTCCTCCATTTTGCTACTAAAAGAAATCAATTTTGCCGTGTCCTTTCCAGGCTTTTTCTGTACTGAGCCCTGAGCTCAGGAACCCGGTGGAATCTCATTCCTTCCCAGACAGCCAAGGCAAGGTGGCTTCTGCCAGCTCCCGAGGTTTTTCTGGGGTTCCAAGGTCATCTCTGAGAAGAATAAGAGAGATCCCCACGCAAGGGGAGCAGAGCCCCAGCTGCAGCCGTGGCACTGCCTCCGCCATGCAGACGCTGCGCAGAGCATGCCGCACCCTCCTCCAGGACAGGGAAGGACAAGTAGCACGTTGCCCCTCCCTGGAGCCCACCTGGCTCCCCCGCCGGAAGGGCGGCCTCTGCCTGAGGACCCCGCTCCCCCCCAGGCCGCTTTCCGGCCTGGCCTCTCCCACGCCACCACCCCACCGCTGCTCATGCCCACCCGCGGCTCCACGCCACCTCTCTGGCCACCCCCAGAACATGGCTTCCCTGGCCATCCGCACTGTCCTCCCTGCTGAACACTGGATTGTCGCCTGTGCAGCCCCTGCTCCGCCACCTTGACGCCCTCGCCGCACCCACAGTGACCCTAACCCAGGGGGAGCTGGCCCAGAAAGTCTCAGTCCACAAGGGCTGGCCCTCAGCTCAGCCAGCGCCTGGTCACGAAGAACAGAATGTATTCCAGCCGGGCTAAGCAGGGACGAATTAGGACGGGGTATTTTCAGCTCACTGAATCACTAAAAGCAGTCAACAAACAAGTGCCGCTTTCAGAAATGACTCCAAAAGCCACAGCAAAAGATGAGTCACCAGAAGACCTGCTGCGGCTCTCGTCAGGAGACAAGACCATCGCAGCACGCTGCGGGACGCCTGCTCCAGGGGCACAGCTGCCTCGGACCTCCAGGCAGACAGGCCGGGACGGCGCCAGTGGGGACAATGCCTGCGCACGCAGGTCTGGCGACAGGGAGCTCCAGCCTCCGCGCGCCAGCCTCTGACCCTCGAGGTCAGCGTACCTGAGGCTAAGTCTAAATTATTCCAGGACCTCAGCGCTGCGCGGAGGAGCCTGGGAAATGTAGTTCCTGGCTTCGGCCTCCCAGGAAGGAAAGCAGGCGGATGGCTGTAGAGTGCAGGCGCTAAGCCCGCCCCGACCTTCACCTGGACTCACAGGCACTCCCCAGGTTGTGCAATTCCGGCGGTACCACGCAGCCCAGGGCCGCTCAGAGTCAGCCGTAAATGGCTTCAGGGGACGCAGAAATACCCCTGACTGTGAAGTGCTGCAAAGCTTACGGCAGACTCCCTCTTCGACGAAACTTTTTATGATGATGTTATTTAAAATGCAGAAACATTCAAACAGCTATAAAATCCTCGTGGTTACAAAAATCTTAAAAAGAAAACTATAAAGATTAATTTGCAAATTAAACACAAGCAAAACTCTGCAATACGTGGAATTAAGATTAACATTTCTTGAGCGTGACTGATGCTGTTTTGTTCACAGTGCCGGGCTAGTCGCGGGGGAATTCATGTGCTCCTTTTACGTCTCACACGTTAACAGCCTGAGCCTTGTGACTCGGACCAGGGCGGCCTGTCGTTTCAGTGGCTGTCAGTATCGTTGTCATGATTTTTCCTTTTTAACAATGAACTCATTTTTAACCGCTGATTTTAATGGGCTAATCAATTTAATGGTACACTCCAAAATGGAGAGTTGAAAAATTTAAAGCAGCATTTAATGAAAACTTCTTGGTGGATAATTGCTCATACCTCACTGCTAACGAACTGTGGACCGTGGCGTGCACAGGCTCTCTGCAGCCCCGGGAGTCTGACCCAGCCGATGACTCCATCCTCCCCTCAGGCCTGCCCCTGCTACTGGGGACATTTGGTCCCCGTGGGTTTGTCTGCTGCTCAGCTGGCACCGGCAGACTCCTGAACATGAGTGTGAGCAGGAGCAGTGCTCGGCCGGGACAGCTCCTATGGAAGCGACCTCTCCCTGCAGGGGCACTCGAACAAGCCAGGAAACCAGATGGGAACGCGCGCAGAGAGATGAGTGGGTGAAAAGTGTGGCGCGAGGGCAGCCAGCCAGCCTGAGAACCGACAGCGCCCTTTGGTGGCCAGTGCGAGCAGCCACGAGATGCCACTTTGCACACTTGAAGTTGGTGAAGCCTAGAAATCAGACAGGGCAGAATCTCCAGCCTGTAAGGGGTCGGCACTGGGGGAAAGGACCTTACTGCCCTGATGAGGGCAGACGGCCTGCTGCAGCGCCACGGGGAGCGAGCTGCGGCAATTGGCAGGCCTAGCCTGTGGGACGGAAGCACCACCCCGCCCAGTGAGCCAGCAGAGCTTGTTCCAGGTCCCTGATGGACTGTCCATGAGAAAATCTTCTTTCTGCGACTTCCGAGTTTCGAGCAGGACTCTGTGACTGTCATCATCCCTAGATGGTACCGGCCAGCTATGGAACAGGCAGAGGAGGGAGGGGTGGTGTAGGTCGGGGTTCACCCAGAAGCTCTGATGAATCTTCAAAAGCACTGTGTTATGACAGGCACGCAGAGCAGACCTCTGTTACAAGGTGGCCTTAAACTGGGAACTCGTGCGCGCACAACTATGCCTCGCACTTCCCAAAGTGGGCCCCTGCTCCAAGTCACACACCGAGCTGTGTCGGAGTCCCTCCCTGGCTCTCCTCTCGGCCCAAGAAGTCTAAACTTATAATCCCAAAAGCACGTTATTGGAATTCTACCAAGTTAGTTCCAATCTACCACTCCCAGCGCAACCCGCAGGGATAACCAAGACACTATATAATTATTGGGGAGCCCAGGGGCTCTAAGCCCAGCCACGAAGATGGCTTCCGGAATAAAGAGAGTGACCCAGGGCTGCACCTGGGTTTTATTCAGCTGAGAAGAGGGAGTGGCTTGAAAAAGGGAATTGTGGGAAGTGGGTGATTCCTGTGAGCTGGGCTAGGTAGATGGCCTGCATTTATCTCCACCGTATGCAGAGAGCATGTGCAGAGGAAATAATTTGTATTATTATGCTACTGAGATATCTAATATTTTGGGGGTCTGGTGCTCCAGCTCTGATGTGTAATCTTTCAAGCTCCAGGAAGTCATAGTCCCTATCTCAAGGCTCCATCCCAACTGACAGTGTGGAGCACTGACTCTTCATCCTGTCTCGACGCGGCTCACATTGGAGAGCAGCAGCTGTGGCTTATCAGGGAAACACGTGTGCCGTCTTCAGAAATTACCACCAGCACCTGGGCTAGACCAGTACTGCTTACGGCCAACTGAAAGGATGATGAGAAGTCCTAGCCAGCTCCGTACATATCAACACAAGGAAGTAGGGTCAGGCTCAGCCAAAGTGCAGACCACTGCTCTTCTTCCAAGGAGCGCTGCCCAGGTGGTCCTCCACAGAGCTGAGGCAGGAACTCTGCTGACAGAGCTGCACCGTGAGCACTGCCCTCCATAAAGCGCCCTGGGCCTGTGACTCGACGTCTGCAGGCAGATGGGCAGTGTGGGGACGGAGCTTCTGTGGGCATGAGGTGAGGTGAAGGGAGAACACGGCCTAACGTCCTGGACCTGAAGTGACTCGGCTGAGGTGACCTGGAACAAGAGAAGGGCTGTGTCAGGACAGGGAGGCAGGCGAGGGGAAATGAAGAGACGAGTTCTAATTGAGGACCTAAGCGTCATCCAGGCAGAACCAGAGTGCTGGATTTGGACAGGGTCAGGACCCCAGAACAGCGGCCTGGGCTGGTTCATTACTTGATTAACAGGCAAAGTTACTATCATCTAACAAAGCTGTGCCAAACCAGATGCTTCATACAATGTCTGTGGAGCGACTGTTCTCGAGGTCATTCGGGGGCTGAGGCAGGTCCCACCCTCCCTCTACCACCCCCAAGGGGCCCTCACTGGAGGTGGCAGACTGACCAGAGCCCAGGAGGGAGAGAGAGAGGGAGAGGGAGGGCCCCAGGCCAGTGGCTTGGGCTGACTGAGATTAACCCAAAGCAGCAGCCCATCAATCTGGTTGGCTCCAAGTCAGGTGTGCCTCACAGCCGGCCACCCCCATCACCAGGGACCCTGGCGTCCAGCCGGCCACAGGCCGGTGAAGGCAGAAGAAGGAGAGCAGAGGTCTGCATGCTCATAGCTAGAATAAGGGAAGCAAAAGCCCAGGAAACGGGAGCACGGAAGGAGGCACAGGTCCTGGCTGGGCGCGGGGCTCCCTGGGTCAATCACGCTCAGAAGGCAGACTACAAACCAGGCTTCCAGAGTTGGCCAAGCTCCAGAAAAGCCTCACAGAGAGAGAGACAGTACACAGAGGAATCACCTGGTGCGCCGGTCCCACGCTGCCCCAGGCGTCCCCAGCAGCCTGGGCACCACACACCACAACCGAGACCTGCTCCTGACTCACCAGCCTGGCTTCCTGCCACACCCAGGCTCACTCTTGGGACTCTCTGCAGTGCCTGGGACTGGTTTACGGGACCCAGAGCAAGACAAGGCCTGGGCTCGCACCTGCGAGTGTGGCCCTCACTCTGTTGCCCAGCGCCACCCTCCCCACCCCAGGGCCTAGCCACTGGCCCGATTTATTACAAAGCTCGGAGCCGGTGTCTCCAGGCCCTGTCATGGCGCGGTCCTGCTGGCTCTCACCATGACAGCTCCGCTGCTCCCTCAATTTAATGCCTCAAGTGACAACAACTGAAAGAAGTCCACCTCAGTCGACACTGCACTCCTGTGAAAATAAATAGGATCTGCCTCTCTGACAGCAGGGTCGGGCGACGTCTTATTTCCATGCATCTGCACTGCACCTTGGCTGGCCCAGCACATGAATCCCCAGCCTTTATCTCGATGCTATATTAAGTGGGAATTAAGTTGAGGGACGGTAACTGCTGGCCACACTCGCTCTGGGGGAGAAGCTGGCGGCACTGGCAGGGCAGCCCATAAAGGAATGGACGGGCGCCAGGGGATGGGGACAGAAGTGCAGGTCCTCACTGTGGGCACTGGACCCTCTGCCCACCTGGGCTCCCCCGGGAAAGTCCAGCCCCACAAGAGTCCAGCTTTACACACACTCTTCCAACCAAGTCTGCTTTCTGGAGCTGCTTCCTGAGCACGAACCAACTGGGAAGCAAGTGCGGTTGTGAGGGCGAGCTTAGGCTTAGTGCTGACTCATCTCTGGAGTTCAGTGCAGGGCTTGAAGCCTGAGCTCCCAAAGGACAGCCAGGACCGAGGGCAGCACATGGAGACAGAGGGCTGCAGGAGCACAAGGCCTCCTCCATGGACACCCGTTGTACGTCAAGAGCATGTGTGAGGGTTCCTTACCTTTTGGGGGCCAAGCGTCCCTAAGACACTACAAAGGCCTCAGCTCTGCCCGGAGACCAGTCCCAGCCTACTCGCAGGGAAGGAAGGCAGGGAAAGGAGCAGCAGAGAAGGAGAAGAGGCGCTCAGCAGCCCGTGCAGCGCCAGCTCCCTGCCTCTTGACGGTGCAGGGTTGCCGCAGAGACCCCACTCAGGCCTCTCACCACGAGGACGCACACGGAGCCCAAACCTCCAACTTGGGGTCTGCGTGCATGGAGGCATCTTCAGATGCCTGAAGGGTGAGGCCTACATGATGGAAATCCATGAGGAGAGGGAGAGGTTCAAGGCCCGGAGAAGCGCGGGAGGCCAAGGCAGTGCGGACAGCAGCGGGGCCCACCCTCACGGCACGAGGCCCTCCGGACGGCTGCAGGCCAGCGGTAGTGTCCACAGGGCACTGCGGGTTGTCCATGCAGTACTTCCTCCCAAGAGTGGACTCTGGGCCCCGTGCCCCATGGCTCGGCCCTGTCCTCCACTCCAGGAGGCTTGGGGCTCACAGGGCACAGTCCCGAGCCCCAGATGCCCCCGACTCCTCTCTTCCATGTCTGACCCTCCAGTACATCCTCTACTCTTTGTGCAAACCCTGAGCAGAGCTGGCTGAGGAATGGAGGAGCTGCCCGCTGCCGCAAGAATGGCGTCTCCTTTAGGCCTGAACCCAGGCAGACCCAGGTGGTGCTGCCCACCTGTGGCGCCAGCTGCTCAGCCCCCAACTCCAGACGCTGGCCTCACCCATCCCCAACGGTGGGGTGGCCTGCAGGTAGTGAGACTTGGCCTCGTACCACAGGGACCAGATTAGCCCACTCTCCACCGGGGTGACACAACCCCTGAGAAAATCAGTTTATGGGAAGGAAAGCTACCGTGGCTCACAGGTTCAGAGTTCTGCCCGCAGTCGCCAGCTTCACTGCTTCTGGGCTCAGCTGAGGCAGAGCATGGTGCTAGGTGGACCAAAGTGGTTCATGTGTGGCCAGCAGGCGACAGAGGACGGGTCTGGGTGCAAGATAGAGCCTCCAGCACCAGCGCACCATGACCTTCTCCTCTCAGTGAGACCCTGCCTCCTAAGTTTCGCTGCTTCTTGGTGATGCTCATAAATCGTGATGAGTCCAGGGTGAAGTCAGAGCCTGCACAGCCCCGTCGCCTCCCCAAGCCCCAGGGGTCAGTGCAGCTGTGTTGATGCATGAGCCCTGAGAACATAGCCCTCCGAGCCAGTAACAGGACGAAAGGAGACAGAATCTTGGTGCCTCCACCGCGGCTTCCTTAGAAACCCTGAGCTTTGCTGTGCCATCCACAGTCCACCCTGAGACTCGACCCTGCTTCGCCTTCCAGAGATGCCTGTGTCAACAGTTCAATGACACGGACAACCTCCCAGGCTCTTCAAGCCCACCCTCCGCAGTTCCAGCTCAGTGTCCCAGAACCTCCCTCTCTTTCTGTGCTCTGCAGGGCGGGGCCTGCACAAAACACATAAATGTGCCTGGAGGAGGAGGCGAAGCTGGTTTTCTACCTGGACCTTCCCGCCAACATGTAGCAGCCTGTACAGCTCTGCCTCCCGTCCTGTGTTTAGGAGGACGTGCCTGCTCAGATCTGTTCGCAGGATGCCCCTCCTGTGTTGGTGACGCCCCCGCTAATTACACAGGTGGGAGCGGTGGCGTTATTGGAAGGGCTGGGCACGGAGCAGCCAAGGAAGGACACAAGGAGCTTGCTTTGTCTCACGCTTACATCCAGCCAGAATGTCAGGGAAGATTCTGAGGACTCTTCTCTTCTTGTTGTGCACACAAGAGGTGGAAACTTCCAGACCATAATGGGTGGCCTGCAGGAGAGGCGGGTGTGATGAGCCTGGGGTGGAGGAGACAGGCTTCCTTAACTCCAGGACCCCTCAACTGCGGGGTGCACTGCCTACTTAACTGGAAGCTTGGGAAAGGGCAGGTGCAGGGGAGTCATGGCCTACTCATTTCTCTCCCACCCCCAGGTGTTTTCAGTGTGAGGGAAACTGAGGAAACATGGCCTTCGCTTTGACGTCACAAGAGGAAGGAAAAGCTCAAGGGCTTGGAGTTGCAGGGTGGGGCCTGGGGACCCCTGGGCCTAGCCTGAGGACCCCTAGGGCCTAGCCTGAGGACCCCTGGACCTAGCCTGAGGACCCCTGGGGCCTAGCCTGAGGACCCCTGGGCCCACCTGCCCTATTGCGGAGCCTCTTACACCACCTGAGCACCCAGCAGGACCAAGCTCCTGGGAATCCAACTCTGCCTGGGCCATCGCTACTCATAGCAGTGAAGGAGGGGTCAGCAGCCACCAGCTGTGGGGCAAGGGCCACGGACCACCAGGCCTCCCAGAGCCACCCAAGGACAGTGCCCCACGGTCTTAGTTACTCTTCTCTCATTGCTGGGACAAATACCTGACACCCAAAATGAAGAAAAGAAAGGTTTATTTAGCTCACAGTTACTGGAAGTTTCAGTCCATACTTGGCCGGCTCCAAAGCAGACTGGCACAGGGCAGAGAGCAGCAGTTCATGGCAGAGAAGCTATTGCAACAGAGGCAACAGAGAGTCTGTCTCTCTGTCTCTCTCATATTCAATTCAGGATCTCTGCCTCAGGCTGCATGTAACACTCACATCCAAAATCCCAGCAGTACTAAAACCCATAATCCCAGTGGATCATGAATTAGTCTCAAACTCTGGAAGTCCCTGCCCCATGATTCGTGAGGCTTTGGGTGGTCAACTAGACACCATAACACCCACTCTCTCTGCAGCTGGGGTAACCGCACCCGCTCCTTCAGGTGGGGGTGCTGGGCCCATGCTCAGCCCTGGGACAGCACTCCTTGGCACAGGAAACAAGTTTAAATCTGTGTTGCCCCAAAACACGTGGTCTTTACTGATGAGGGAGAGGTTGTGAATAGCCCCTTCATCCTGAGGTTTCAAACCTGGGCCAGAATGGAGTGGCTTCACGTTTTGGAAACAGCCTGGAATCTTTCAATATGTTCAGCACACCTTCACTGTGGAAAAGTCACTGAGCATGCTTCTACACACACGTGTGTGCTTGCGTGCAAAGGCACACACGTGTTCAAGGGAGCTCACCACAGTACGGCCTGAGAGAGCAACTAAGCAGCCACTACTGACGTCCAGCCCCGTGGAAGGACCCAGCCGATCAAGGCAGACCTTGCAGTGCGGAAGGAGATTCACGGCGGTGAAGAGAATCGTGAACCCCCAGGACATGGAAGAAGAAGCATCACCTTCAGAGACCGTGCACGTTTGCAACCAGAAAGGCTCTAGAAAGAAGCACAGGAGACTCAAGTGCATTCTTAGTGTTCCCGGCAAGAGAGTGACCCCAAGGCTCATGTGTTCCTGGGAGAGGCTTTCAGGAGGCGACTGGGTCACACAGTGCAGTGCTCAGCAGTGGGCCATTGGTGGGGTGGCCATCAGCGCCGTGAGGCAAGCGGCTTTCTCCCACCATTGCCTGGGGCTGAAGTCATAAGCCAGAACAAACACTTGGCCCTGGAGGTTGTGCAACTGCGGTACCTTGTCCTAGTGTGTTGCCCCGCTAGGTGGAACAGGGAGGAGCCTGGAGAAGCCTCTGTTTCAGCCCGTGTGCATCGCAATCTCTTCAAATTACTGATGAGCAATTGACGCTGATGACAGCTTATCGGGGAACAAGTTTTACTCTTCAAACATACAATAAACAAAATGGGAAATCCACATTAATAACAAATAAACGAAGACCAGCTTCAGACTTACTCCGAAGGACAACTGCAATTGACACGCACTGTCCAGGCTTCGTTATGCAAATAAGACTCATACTTAAGCTCATCATACCTTGAGTTGGTCTCTGAATAGTGTTTCCTATCAGGTCCGACTTCCCCAATGAATAAGCCCACGTCATATCTCAAAGCCTACCTCTTATCCCACTGCCTGAGTATCACATTGCTGAGATCCATAATCCCCTACTCCTATACATGTGGAGTCTGTTTCGTTTTGTTTCGAGAACGATGCCATAGTAAACTTCCTTGCTGCTAAATTATTGTATGAAATCACCATTTTCTTAGAAATAATTCCTAGGAGTAAAACTGTTAGGTGAAAAAACACATGCACGTGTTCAGGTGCTTTGGACCTACTGTGAAGTTGCCCTCCAGAAATGCTACAAGGTCTGTAAGTTCTGATCCAAAATGTTCTAAAAATGGAAAATGTCCTAAATTTAGTATCTGGGTTGGAGAGATGACAGCCCCCGATCCGAATTATGTTGTGTGGCTCTTCCACCTAGTACGAGTAGCAGCACCTCATATGGCCAGCTCCAAGCGCGTTTGACCCTGGGCCTCATCCTTGACCCTATAAGGACTGCTGTGCAATGCACAGTGTAGGCATCACACTGCTTGTCTAAAATCTGAAAAGGGCTGCATTCCAACATACCTCTGGCCCTGAGGGTTCCAGATCCTCCTGTTTGATCTGCAATGGTCAGATGTGACCAGGGGCTCTGTTCCTGAGCCTTCTGTCCACATGAAGTTCTCCCATTTAGCTGTCTGCTGTCCTACCCCTTGCCTGCTGGCCCCCAGGTCTCACTGCCAAAGCAGGCAGACCACATCCTTGCCTAAGTCCAGGCGTCAGATGGAGGGCAGAGGAGAGCCGGGCTCCAGCAGGAGGAGCCTCCCTGGTGACACTGTGAAGTCCTCCCTTTCCAGGAGTCATAGACCCTGAAGGAGATGCTGTTGGCAGCAATTCTAATGAGTCCAGGGCCTACCGCAGCCCTGTCTCTGCCAGTGGGGCACCCATCCTGCAACCTGGGTGGCCCTGGGTACACTGCTCATGTGAATCAGTTAAAAAGAGTCATGAAAACACAAATTAAGTCATTCTGGGAGATGGGTTCCAGCAGCCTTGTCTCAGCCACGTCACTCGGCAGCGTCTAGGTCAGAAGGATGCGGAGAATCTGGACAGGCTTGTCCAAGGAGGCGCCTGCTGTAGGTATAGCAGCAGGGCTGTGACATCTAGGCCTAGGCCATGGCTAGTCAGAGCCAGCGCGGGCTTCAAGGCAGGAGGGTAGGCCGGTCTGGAACCTGCAGCCTGGTAGGGCACGTCCCAGACCCTCACAGAGCAGCTACAGTTCCTCACAGACAGCGAAACCAACGGGCGCCTGGTGCAGAGCCTCTCAGCGGTCACCTGGGACCTCCTCGTGCCCAAGCAGCAGGGCTGGCGTCTGCACCTCTGTGTGATGGGAGCTAGGGACACTGGGCTCGCAGCTCACACGTCCACAGTGGAAAACCCCAGAGGCTCCTAATCTGGGCTTCGGAGTGGGTTTTCGATTCTGATCCTGAAGCACCCGAGACAGCGTATGCTCACTGACAGGCAGCTGTCCTTGTCACTGTCTCCTCCTTGCTCTCAGGCCTTTGGTCATGGGCCTGGATGGCTCACCACAATGTCAGAGAAGAGAGCAACAAACAGGGAAGCTGCCACTCCCCAGGCTGAACTGCCACTCAGGCCCCGCGGGGAGGCTGTGACTCCCTCTGGATGGTGAAACTCATGGGTGCAGGTGCAGAGGGAGAGGTAAAGCAAGAGCAGCGGAAGAAAGAGCATGGGTGGGGGGTGCCGGGCAGCCCCCTGGGACTCCTCGCCCCGTCCCCAGCTGCCAGGCAGGAGCAAGGCTGGGCAGGGCCCCCAGAGTGCCCCACGAGCAGCAGGACCGACCGAGCAACAATGCCAGCTCTTGGCGAAACGCTGGAGCCCCATCAGCTGGGCTGCCTGCAGGTCGGTGGGAGAGCGAGGGCCTGGGCTCACCCGCACCCCAAAACACACCAGCATGGCTTGTGTCTGCCCACTGTAGGAACAGTCCAGCTCCATGGGGTTAGAGGCACATCATCAAGGAGCTGTAAAGGACATCACATTGTATTTCAGGATGAAAATGTCCTTCAAGAAAATTGGATTGGGGATGTTAGTGCCAAAGTGGAATTCGAAAGAAAACAGGAGAAGCAAAGGAACCCAAAACCCACTCCTTGCTCTGCGCGCATTAGCGTGTCGCATTCACACAGAGGTAGAGGAGCACAGGGACCCCCCCACCCAGCTTTAATCCCACCTGGCTTCGTTCTATCTGTGCGAGCATAACGGAGAGAAAAAGGGGTGGAGCCCCGGATTCTGCCGGGCAAGATGGACCAGCACTTTGAATTTTCTCCACTGATCAGCTCTCCTGAGTTTGAGTCTGTGCATCAGAGCTGGCAGGTCTCACTCCTGCCTTTCTGGGGGCTCCTTGACCTTTGCCCCTAGAGGTGGCCCCTCATCTCCAGCCTCACAGAAGGGCGGGCCCCTGCGAGGAGACCCCACATCCGGCCCTTTCTGACCACGCCCAGGCTGACCCGCACGGCCACCTGCAGCTGCCCTCCAGACCCCAGCAACCCCCAAGTGGTGGCAGCACAGGACTTGCAGTCGGCAAAGGGCAAGTGCTGGAGTCAGAGGTCATCCCCAGGGTGAGGTCATCAGAGGGGACGGTTGTCCTTTTCTTCACATCTTACCACAATCTGAATTTTTAAAAGGACAATCATTGTGGAGCGCAAGCCTGCATGCGCCCAGCTGCCACACAACCACATCCCAGAGCGATATCTCCACGGATGTGAAGGACACCACCCTGCCGGCTCTCGGTTATATGGTGGTGAGCCGCACCTTCACAGGCTGAACCCGCAAGGCCCTCATGGAGTGCACACTTTTCTCTCTACTTGCAAAACCCTCCTCCTCCTCCTGCTCCTCCTCCTCCTGCTCCTCCTCCTCCTGCTCCTCCTCCTCCTGCTCCTCCTCCTCCTGCTCCTCCTCCTCCTCCTCCTCCTCCTCCTCCT
>PVJA010023372.1:16725-33196 GCA_004027025.1 Myocastor coypus | reverse complement strand
CTTCTGCTTTTGGGTGGGAATGGATGGAACTTGTGCATGCTAGGCAAGTGCTGTTTGAGCTGGGAATGGATAGGACTGGCCCATGCTGGGCAAGTGCTTGCTGAGCTATGCCCCAGGCCCTGACAAATTTCTTTTCGAGAAGAATTAGTGAGAGAGGGTCAGTAGGCTCAGAATGGCTGGTTGGCATAATCTGCACAGGACCTGGGGTATGCAGCTGCCCCTAGCTATCTGGAACCTGGCCCTGGGGCATTTAGGGCAGGATGGTACTGTCTTCTGGAGTGCAAGAGCTAGAGAGCTAGAAGGCTGGCTGGCTCATAAGGCTGGCACATAAAAAGACTCACTCCTGGCTGAGGCTTTGCTCTCTGTAAGATCTGCCCAGGGTAAGCCTAGGAGGCCAGAGCACAGTGAATAAGAAAGATGAGAAAATTCAGCTAATACAAGTAATTGTTATCCATGAGAAGGGGCCCAGGTCTCAGACCCTTCTGCACACAGATCTGTTCTCGGGCTTCCATAGTTAGCCATTGCCAACTTTCTGTGGGGCTGCATATGATGTGTGTTCCAGGTGCCATTGGTAGGGCTGGGAAGATTGCAGGAGGAAGGGCCTTGCTGTGTACCCACTGGCAGGCAAGTCAGTGGCTCTGATGCCGGGTCTAACCCATACGGGCGCTCCCTCTTTGGCTTGTGGTTCCCTGTTGGCATGTGACACTGGGTGCAGTTGTCACTAGGCAGATAACCTTTTCAGTTTGGGAACCAGTGCTCTATTTGTTCAGGCTCACTGTGGTTTTTGATAAGCACACAATACAGAGCACAAGCAAATCCTTGCAAGGCCCATCAGTTGGTTGGGAACAGCACAGGTGGGCTGCATGGTGGGCTTGGCTGCGGCAGCTCTGGCAGAGGGAAAGAGTGCTGCCTGGCATTGGGACTGAAGGTGGCTTCAGAGCCCTGTTCTGACACAGCTCACGCCTGCGGGGATGAGAGCATGCATTTCTTCATCTGTAAGGAGGCCGATGCTGTGAATGTGCCTGCTGTGCAGCGGGCCTACTCATGTCACCTTGCTAAGGGTTGGCATGTCCCTAGTGTGGGCACGTTTCTTCGGGCAGCCCTCAGACCTCTCTGGCCAGCAGCACATCAGCTACCCCATGCCAACACATTCTCTCTGTCATCTGTGCTTTCTGTGTGATTTGCTCCATGCTTCTGAGATAGAGGCAACCTTACTGTATGCACTGGACAAAGAAAGCGCCTCAGTAAAGAGTAACTGAGGTAGAGTTGCTGAGAATTGTCCAGCCAACGTGTATGTTTGGTGGGAACTGGCCAGAGGTAACCTTAGGGAATTGATTCCAGAGCTGTTGGTGTACCTAGAGGATTGTGTCAGGGGGTCTGTGAGACCTCCCAGGTAGAATGCCCATTCAGGCTGCCCAGCACCCAGCTAGTGACAGGCACCAACCATGCTATCTGTTTTAATCATACATGAAATTTGGCTCCAGGAGCGTCTTACTTTGGCATGTCTGACTTTTAGAGACCATACACAGAGTTGGGATGGTTTGGTGTAAGGACCCCTTTTGGGACACCAAACCCTTGAATGCTCATGTTCCCTATACTCTTCCATATAGATTACTAGCAATTTTTGTGTACCAGGAGTTGGACTCAGAACCTAGCACTTGCCAAGCAGGTGCTGTACCACCCAGCTACATCCCTGGCCCTGAAATATTTTCATTTGTAGCCGGTTGAATCCGTGGGTGCAAAATTCTCCCTATGTAGTTTTTGATCTGTGATACAGAGACTACTAACTGTATATATTTAAATATTTAATATTTCAAGCACACAAAGAATAAATATAACCAACAGCCATACTTGAATTTCTAAAGGGTTTCTTTTGCCCTGCTTTTGATCTACAGGCTGTCAAGGTAGAGAATGGTCTAACCTGGGTATAAATAATGGGAATGGGCCCTGTCTGTGGATAACTCAAAGACAGTAGTCGGATTGACAAACCACCTACTTCTATTATGTGAGTGACAAAGCAGTCCCTACTGGGGTACCAGTCCCATTGTTCTCCCTACTTTAAACCGCCAATTTAAACACCTATGGGTTCCCCTTGGCTCTGTCTCATTTGTGTTAATCCTGTCTCATTTGTGAGACACAATACCCAACACACACAGCTTAAGGCTTATTTTGGCTGGTGGTTATTGTCCTGGGTTGGCTGGCTGCAGGCAGAAACTGCATGGTGGAAGGATCTGCTAGCATCATGGTGGCCAGGAAGCAGAGGACAGAGGGAGGGAGGGGCCAGGAAGAGAGCTAGACTCTGCAATACAGTCACAACAGCCCTAGTTCAGTCATCTTCTAAAAATCCTACCGACACATGCATGAGGATCTTGGGAGACTTCTAGATAGAAACCATAATGCTTCTTGTATCTGCCTTTCACCTGGGGGTGTTCTCTTCATATCAGAGAACTTTGTATTTGTCATTCTCAGGTGTTCATCCATGTTTTTACTCTGCATAGTTGGTCCTCTGTACCTGCAGATACACCACCTGTGGATTCAGTCGATTGAGGGTGGGACATATTGCATTTGTACAGAACAGGTAGACCTTTTCATGTAGTTATTTCCTAAGCAACATGGCAAAAAGTCTATTAACAGAGCATTTAGGTAATTTAGAGATGATTTAAAGTATGCAGCAAAATGTGCATAAGACACAAACAGACACCACTATTTCTAGAATTTTGGTATCTCAATGAGGGAACATCATCCTGGGACCCTTACTTCACAGGTACCAAGGGCCTGTATGTGCCTCTCTGTACCTCTGTGAACACACCCACTTCTGCATGCAGTTCTGTGATGCCTATCACTGCCTGAGCCTCTGATTTGCTTGTTGAAAGCTCTGTAGACCACACAATAAATGAATATTCCAGAGTCTATTCATTTTCCTTCCTGCATAGGTTCTTAGACTACATGGTTTTTTAAAATTTAAATTTGAATTTTTTTGGGCTGGCCAAATAGGTCAGTGAATTAAAGCACCTGTAAGAAGGCACAGGAGTCTGACGTTCGATCCCTGGGCCTGCCGTGCCAGTCCCGCCCCTGGGGTGCACTAAGACAGTGATGGAGACTGGGCAGGGTGGCGCGCTTATAAGCCCAGCTCTTGGGAGTCTGTAAAGAGGCAGATCACTATGAGTCCAATCTTGTAGTGAGACCCTGAGCACACCCTGTAGACCCTTCCCTTAAAAATACAATCAATCAATCAATAAATAAATTTGAATTTTTAAATTGCCGTTGTTATTGATTTGAGTGCAGTACCTCCCTTTGTGTCCATTTTGGGATTTTTTTTTTAGGGCAGGTGGTTAAATCAGTATTGTGGGTTGGGACATATGAAAAGAGGAAATAGAAAATCTCACAGTGCATTGCAGGTAGAAAGTTTTCTCACAATTCCTTTTGTGCATGCTTGTGAGTACTGAAGCTTGCACATGCACAAGTGAGTGACCATGTGATATAAAGTATGTTTTTTTCTGTGTATTACAGTGAACAGCTTAAAGTCCTAGCCCCAGACAAAGGGCAGAATTGTTGAGTATGGGGTATCTATCCCTTTCACTTTATTATGTTGCAGAATTGCTTTCCAAAGTTGCTGCGCACCTTCCTCAGCCTCACATTTCATGTAGTGGTTGATTAATGACTTGAATCTTTTTTGCCAATCTAATAAGTATGAATGAACCTACTTTAATTTACATTCCTCTCATTTGCAATGCATTGGACTTTTGGGTTTCTTCTCCCCTCATTTGCATATTTATCGCCTTTGCCTCCTGCTATACAGCTCCCTTTTTCTGAAAAACAATTTAAAGAGATACTAATCCTTTCTTGCTTAGGTACATTGTAAATAATTTCTCCCAGTCTTTGGTTGGTCATTATCTTGGTGTGTGGTTTGGTTTATTGGGATAACAGTGGCATTTTAACACAACTAAGCGTGTGGTTCTTGCCCTGAGTGGCTGGCTTTTATAGCTTGTTTTAAGAGGTCCTTTCCTTCCTTGAGGTCAGAAGGTGATTTTACATTTTATTCTAAATCTTGAAAAAATTGTACCTTTACATATAGTTTTCTAATCTAGCTGGGAATTGTTCTGTCTTTAATATAATACAAATACAATATGATACTGGGATCAACTTTTGTTTTAGTTTTCTATGTGGGTAATTTAGTGTCCTTGTAGCAGTTATTTATTCTCCCTCTTTCTCTCCCTCTCTCTGTCTCTCCCTCCCTCCCCCCTCCCTCCCTCCCTCCCTCCCCCTCTCTTCTCTCTTTCTCCTCTCTCTCTCCCTCCCTTCCTTTCTTACCAGGGACTGATCCTAGGGCCTTGGCCTTGAGGAAGCTACATCTCCAGCCTTTTTTAGTTCTTTGTTTTGAGATGAGGTCTTCCTAAATTGCTGTTATCATTTCAGTTTATTTTCCCACCCTACCTTCTCAGAGTATGGGGTACTCTGTATACTATATCCAGGAGGCAGTTATTCCATTTCCTAATTTAATGATTTTTGTTTTAAACATAAGAGCAATCAGCATCAGAGCATCAGTTCTTACCCAGGTGGCTGTGTGTCTGAACTCTGCCCCCTGTTTCCTTTGGTCCATTAGTTTTCCCTTGTGCCCCTGTTGTAGCCCTGTCCCAGTGTTTCAGCAAGTGTAATGTTTAGTCAGAGAAATCCTCACACCTACTCTTTGCTCCTTTGGACCTGTTCTAGCATAGGAATGTGAGGCTCTACTTGTCAGAGTTCTTGAAAATCCCCATTGGGATTTTGCCTGGGGTTCCAGATGGATTTGGGAGAATGACTTTTGTCAGACTTTTCCTGATCATGGTCTTTCCCTATATTTTCCTTTATGTCTTTTAGCAGAGTTTTCTAATTTGTGCCCTAAAGGGTTCTTACACATTTTTGTTTAATTTATTCATAAATATGATACCGTGTTTGTTACTGTTAGAAGTGGTAAATATATATTTAAAAACTATAGTGGCTAATTCTTCACTGCTGTATCTCTGCATGTCATTAAACTATATCAGTCCTTCTAACAACTTTGCTGATCTCTGGCCAGTTTAAAATCTCTCCCTATGGATTTTATTGAAATTTTATTTAATCATGTCATTTGCAAGTTATACAAGGTTGTTTTTCTTCCCAATTCTTTTGTCTTTTCTATTCTGCATCTTACTGTGCTATCTAGATTAGCACTATCCAGTAGAAATTAATTTGAGCTATGTTTTAAAGTCTCTGACAGTCCTATTTAAAAGGATAAAAATAGAACTAATTTCAATAAATTTTGTGTATACTTTACTTGTTTAAATATATTATTTCAGCATGTAATCATTATAAAAAGCAATTGACAGTTTATGTTGTTTTATTTTTTCATCGACTTCTTCAAAACTCATTGTATATTTTAAAGGACATCTCAACTTAGACTAAGCACATCTTAGATTGGATTAACCACATTTTAAACTGTGGATTTTACATTATTGTCTCAACTCTCTTTACTTGCATGCACAGCTTTAGAATTTTTAATCAACTGGCAGGCTTTGCTGAGTGAGCCTCTTTTTCTGCTGGAAGGGATAGTTCTAAAGTTTTGCCATAAAAATAATGTTTAATATGCTTTAAATTTTTTTTTTTTTTAGATCTTTATTTATTTGGTACAGAGTCTTGCTATACAGCTCAGACTCGTAGTGATCTTCCAGTCTCAGCCTCCCCAGCACTGGGATTATAGGCATGCACCACCATGCCTGGTGTCAGTGGCTGGCTTGGTGGCACGACATGCAGTACCAGGGATAGGAACCCGGGTCCTTGCGCTTGCCAGGCAAGACATACTTAGTCCACTGAGCTATCTCCCCAGCCCTAATGTGTTGTTTTAAAATTGATTTCCTACATAAAGTTTAAAATCTTTTTTTTTTGGTACAAGGAATTGAACTCAGGGTCTTATGCTTGCCAGGAAGGCACTGTGCCACTGCGCTCTCTCCCTGATTTCCTGTACGAAGTTTAAAAAGTTTCTTTTCATTTCTATGTGTGCTGTTAAATCTCTTTAATTTTGAATACTTGTTGCATTCTGTCCATACATTTTTGCAACTATAGAGATAATCTTGAGATTTCTCCTTTATTTTCTTATTGAAACGACTTCTTGTGATTGCAGCAGCATTCATTCTTGGGATGAATTTGAGCTTCCTGTGTTGGATTGGTAAAATTTTTCTTTAGACTTGGGTGTGCATTTGTCAGTGAGATTAGCCTATAAACTTAGTTTTTTTTTCGTATTACTATTTCAGTTTATCTAATAATTAGAGAGATTTGAGCTTCCTGTTTCTTTTTGAGTTGTCTTTCATTAACCCAATCGTTCTCTCTAGGAATGTGTTCATTTCTCCTGCTTTCAGGTTTCTCAGCAGGGTTTGCATTGTGCTCCTTCTCCACCCCTCTACTGTGTCTCTCTGGCTTCTGTCTTTTCCTCAGTTTTCTTGCTGCTGTCTTGTGGAGGTGGCTGTGGAACCGTGGCCTTGTGCAGCTGAGCTACATCCCCGGCTCTCTGTTAGGCTGGACAGAAGGGTAGTGATGGTTGCAAGGGTCAGACTTGGGAGTTGGTTGATTCTCTCTCTTGTTTCTTTGTGCTTCTGTCCCCTTCTTTCTGGGAGGAGGGAAATGCTAGGGATAAAACCCAGGGTCTTCTGAGGTTTATCCTCCCAGCCCTTGTTAGTTTTCATTTTGAGACAGTCTTCCTAAATCGAGGTGGCTCACATTGGCTTTGATTTGTGATTGTTGTGCCTGAGCTTCCCACAGTACAAGGGACAAAGGTATGCACCATCGTGGCCGGCCATGGATCTCATTCATTTCGTCTTATATCATCGTTATATCTTTTTCCTTCTGTTAGGTGTCATTATTATTGGGAGTTAGGCACCTCTAATGGTTGATTGATATTCAGCCTTTGCGTTCTTCTATTCTTCTTGACATAAACATGTATCTAAGAGGTAATGCTTTAATTACATAGGTGTGTTTTTATTTACTTTTTAAATCTTAGGATCTATGTTTTTCTTGAGTTTTGGATATTTTTCATCGTTGTTTCTTCAAATTGGGCCTTTCTCTGTTTCCTTCTTTCTCTTCTTTGGCACTTTCTCTCTTAACCTCCATGTCTCTTCGGCTTATTTTTATGTTATCCATCTTTATCTTTCTGCTAGGCACTCACTAATCCTCTCTTAAGCTGACTTTGATATGCTCTTTATGGTATCTGCTGGCTCTTGCTTGTGAGTGTTTGTACGTGGGGGCGTTCATGCACTTTGTAATTTGGGATAATGAGTAGAGATTTACCTGTAGGAAACTTTCATGGCCTGAGTTGAGAGTCTCTCTCCAAAGTGCTTCTCTGGATGCCTGCCAGGTTCCTCAGGAGTAGTACAGACATAGACTCAGAGCTTAATCTTTTCATGGCTTGGGGTTCTGGACCACATGGAGACCCATCAGTTTGGACCATCTGCTGGGGAGATGACAAGTGTGTGCTTACAGACACATCCCACCCCGGGAGTGCCTTGGACTGGTGACCACTGAGGGGCAGTTAGCCCCTCTCTGGTGTCATCATTTCTCATGTCATCATCAGGTTCCTGTCCGCTCACTGTGTGGTCGCCAAACAGTTATATCAACTCGCCCAGGCTGAGCTCAGGGACTCCTGTGCTGGTCCCCAGCACTCTGTTTTCTGCCCTCAACTGGGCTTTCTTTATTTTGCTAACTTTATTTTATTTTATTTATTTATTTGCAGGATGAGGAATTGAACTCAGGCCCTTGTTCTTGCCAGGCAAGCGCTTATTTTACTGAGCTATTTCCCTGGCCCCTATTTTGCTAACTTTAATATGTATCTAAATAAATGTTCAGCTGGATATGCACATACACACTTGTAATTCCAACACTTGGGAAGCTGAGGCAGGAGGATTATTTTGAGTTGAAGGCCAGCCTGAATTACATAGCAAAATCTTGTCTCAACCCAAATAGATAGATGGATAGATAGATAGATGCTGATTATATTTATAGGAATGGAAGGCTTTTAGTTTACCTGTCAGCTGGTAGTTGCTGTACCTGTTTCTTCTCATATACAAAATTAAAGGAAAAAGATGAGGTGGATAGAGAAATAAGTTCATATTTTGAGAAAGAACTGTAATGAATACCCACTCAGGCAAAAGACCCATGAAGTGGTTGATTTTCAAAGGAGAAAATTGTTGGCATCCGCCTTACTTCAGATTTGATGAGTTCAGTCTCTCATTGAGTGAGCGCTGCTGGATGGGGCCCAAGGTCATACCATTCACACCAATGGTGTAGTGGAGGGGCTGATAAAGGAGTCTTCTGGAGGGGAGACAGCCCTTCATTTTATCCCCTTCAGCATGGGGCCAGGCTGACTTTAGAGCTGTCTTTCTGTCACCTTTCCTCAGACCCCGCCCCACCTCTCCAAGCACTGAGAATTGAACTCAGAGAGCGATATTTCAGCCCTTTTACAATTTCTTTTTTAATTTGAGACAGGATCTCACTAAGTTGTCCATGGTAGGCTCAAACTTTGATCCTCCTGTCTCAGCCTCCCAAATATTTCATTATGTGTATGCAAATATTGCAGAATCTGCAATAGTTTTAGTCCCAAGCATTTGGGTAAGGAATACTCAACCTACAGTTATGCATTTTTCAATTGAAAGGCAAACTTCTTTACTTAATGATCACTTGACATTTTACAAAATGAATTCAGTAACAAACACATAAGAGACCTATAGTGGAAACTCTGTCATGTCTCCCACCCAGCCAACTGGTTCCACTCCCTAGAGGCAAACGGTGCTACTCATTTATCACATACCCTTTGTGTGATAGGCTAGATGTGCTAGCTAATACACATATCTGTAATATTTATATGTGTGTGCTTACCTATAAATCTACACACATACCTACATATATATGTTTTTTAATGTGATTGCCAATGTCTTGTTCCGCCTGACAATGCATCTTGGAAATTGTTCCATACTAGAGCTGAAGCTCTTCTTCATTTGTGTTTATGGCTGTCTGGTATTCCATTATACGGACAGGCTGTAATTTATTTAATGAGTCTCTCTCTGATGGATATTTAGTTCTCCAATCTTCTGCTATTTTCAAACAGCGCTGTAAGAAATCATCTTGTACTTGAGTTACTTCCTGCAGTGGAGACTGTGTCAAAGGGACACGCTCGCAGCTTGTGGGGACTTCCTTCTTTTTGGAAATCAAAACTCATGCTGCATTATCAAGGCTGCCTGGTGTGCAGGAGCATTGGCCTTGGCCTCCTGGGCTTCCAGTAGGGTAAACCTGTACTTAAAGACATTTTCCTAAGACCTTCATCTATAGACATGCAACTATAGTTTTTGAATCCGTAAAGGAGAGTACTTAGACTTCAAAGAAATTGCTGTTAGCAGAAGGCATAAGAAATAGATTTATTTGTCAGTTTTATAGACCATCTGGAAATTAATTCAAAGGAGGATTTTCAAATTGTTTTTGAAATTAGTACATTCCACAAGAGCTGCTTAATCAGACCTTTAGTGGTCTGGAGAGAAGTCTGGTTGAGGATTCATTCATTGTGTTGTAAAACTTAGCCACCATATTAAAGACAGTGATAGATATGGTGGCACTAAAGTAATGGGAATGCTGCCATATTTGGCTAAAACATCTTTCTCTCTCTCTCTCTCCACACACACACACACACACACACACACACACACACACACATGCATGCACGCATGCACACGCGTGCACGCATACACACACACACACACACACACACACACACACATATGCTATTGTGGATTAAACCCAGGATGTGCAATGAAAGCACTCTATAAGTGAACTATATCCCTTGTCCATTGTTTTAAAATTTTGTCCTTGATCCTCCTGCTTTAGCCTTCCATGTAGCTGGGATTGCAGTCCATGAACCCTACCTAGCTACAACTTCATATCTGACCTAACACAAGGCAAAGTGTTCGTAGATGCAAGGTTGTGTGTCTACTGGAGTGGCTCAGTTCCTCTCTTCTGTCCAGGGAAATACACTTGGCTGCAAGAGGGTGGACTGCTCCTCACTGGTGTCACACACACTGCTCTCCGCGATACTGTGTGAGCTGAAGCACCAATGCCTGATCCTATCTAGCTGGTCCCTGCAGGGCTGGGGATCTGCCAGGATGGGGCCAGTATCCCTAGGAAAACAGGGAACTCATCCTGCCTGCTTTATTTTGGGAATCCTTGCAGACCCCTGGGCCCCAGTAGAACATTGATCTGTTCAGAGTCCCTCAGCCAGGATTTATGCCTAGCTCTAAGCCCATGGCTGGGACTGCCGAGCACCTTGGAACTTAGACATTAGGGCCAACTGCAGCCGCCGGGCAGCAGGTTTTGACTGAATCTGTCTGGACAGGCTGTCTCCTACTTGTGATGGTTTGGCTGAACTGTTTCCAGCTTTATAAGCACTCTGTGGAATTGGGCTTCCTTGGCTCTCTGCCCTAGCTATGCCTAGGTGGTATGTGTATCTCCTGCAATGCTCCCAGCCACCTCCGTGATCATGAGGGGAAACACCCAGCACCCTCGCTGTGCTGGGTTGCCAGGCAAGGATGACTGGAATGGTAGATGGATTCAGTGCCATTTCAACCCATTGTGCTCTCTAAACTCCACTAAACTTCTGATGTCTTTATGCAGATGTAGCACTGCCTGCCCTCCTTGCCTTTTTTTTTTTTTTTTTTTAATTTTTATGGCCATACTGGGGATAGAACTCAGGACCTTGTGCTTGCCAGGCAGGTGCTTAGGCCACAGAACTATCTCCCTGGCATCACTCCTTTGACAACTCAGGAGCATCTGTTCCTTAAGCCATGTCCAGTCCAACCTGCTCTTTGGAAGCCCGGATACCAAGAGGTGCTGGTTAAGGACCTTATATCCCTACTTCCCCCAGAAGAACAGAAAGGGAGCAAATGGGTGCCCTAGTTAGGGTGGCAGTGAGGATATAGGATGGCTGTGGCCCTACAAGATCCTTGCTGGTGGTCTGGGGGTGAGTTGTGGGGGAGGGGTTGGAGCCAGGTAAAGTGTGATTTTGCTGATCCTGTGATGAGCCTGGGCTAGAGGCACCTCTGTCTGGGGCCATTTCCTTCCTGACCCAGAGGGCAGGGTGGTCCAAGACAGGTCAGTATGCTTGTCTGCAGAGGGCGGGAGTAGAGCACATCATTTGCTTTGTAGCTGCTCACCTCTGCCCTGTCTGTCCACTGTGGGTGTGGAAGTTGGCAGGGCTGTCTTCCAGTACAAGCTGCTGGGGGCAGATATGGCTCTGGACAGGCAGTTTGCTGTCCTTTACTCTGACTGACCAAGGGCATCATTGGTGCAGAATGAATGAGCCCAGCCCTACTTGTGCATAAACCCTCTGAGGCTTCACACCCAAGCATAATAATGGTAGAGATAGCATCAACCCAGAGTCCCAAAGACCTGCTCACTTCACGGTATAACCCCAAAGCAGCTGTTAGTGGTCAGAGCCTCACGTTTCCCATCTAGAAAGTGGTAAAGTCAGACCATTTCTCTAAGAAAGTCAGTGTCGTCTTCTTGACAGCTTGTGGTTTTGCTTTGTATTTTGGATTCCCAAAATAAAGCAGGCAGGATGAGTTCCCTGTTTTCCTAGGGATACTGGCCCCATCCTGGCAGATCCCCAGCCCTGCAAGGACCAGCTAGGTAGAATCACACAGTATCACAGAGAGCAGTGTGTGTGACCCCATTGAGGAGCAGCCCACCCTCTTCAACCTCTTCTCCACCTGGAATTGTACCTGCAGAGCCTCATCAGTTGGGGAGGAAGTGCGAAGACATAGGAGGCAGAGGTGCTTAGGGGTGCAGCCGGCACTGGGGCTGGCTCCCTGAAGTCACCTGCTGTAGCAGGAGGGGACATCCATCCCCACTTGTGCTCGGGGAACCAGATGAATTAGACGGCTTCTGTACTGCAGCTAAGTTGAGGCCTAGGCACGCCCACACTGGCCTGGGTGTCTGTGGTGCTCACAGACCACACTGCCACTTGGCTGGTCCTCCTTCCTCTATCTCCTCCTCAGATGTCACATCCAGCCTTGGGTGGCCTGGGGACAGGCGGGACACTCCCTGGGACAGCTGGGAAGTTCTGCGCATAGCAGTTGAGAGCTGTAGTCAGCTTTCTGTGCTGATGTGGCTCATTGCACCACCAAGAGGCTCAGGACGTTGGCTAGGCTCCTGATGAGAATCACAGTATCTTAAGCCACTTTCTCGGCTGCAACAACATAGCTGGCGCTGTAGCTTAAAGGAGAGGTTTAGTTTGGTTCACATTTTGAATCCATGGTCTCGGCTGGCTCTAAGGGAGAAATGGCGTGGGGGAAAGGTCTGGTGGAAGAAAAGGCCTCACTGCGTGGTGGCCAGGAAGCAGGGTGGACATAGTGCAACTGGGGAAGGAGGTTCACCCTTCCAGTTACCACTCCCAGGGACCCACCTCCACCTGGGCCCTAATTCTACCTGCAGGGCAGCTATCTTGGCTCCATGACTCAGTTACCCTTCAAAAGCCTGGCCTCTGAGCACGTCAGAATCTGGGAGAATGTTCTAATTCTGAATGATAGCCCTGGGGTACTTATGTGGATTCTTTGGTTTCTACATTGGTTTCCATGGTGAATCATCCAGTTGGTGAATGTTGGTTATGTAGTAAGTTTGAGGCAGTGTGCTTGGAATACATGGTAGTTATTACAGATGCTGTTGCTGTTGCTGTTGCTGTCCTAAGCACTGGGCACCAGGCTAAACGTTGTACAGAGTGGCTCAGTTTGTCCTTACAGGCATCTTCTCCATTTTATAAAAAGGGAAACTGAGGCCAAATGAAATAATCTGCCTAAGTTTACAGAGCTGCTCATTGGAGCCATTGACCTCTGGACTGCAGCTAGAGCCACTTGTCCTGGACTGCCCATCTGTAGAGAGAAGAGTGGGCTCTCAGCTCTCTTGTGGCTCTTCACACAGTAGATGTTTTGTAAAAACCTCTGCACAGCTCAGCCATGACTACCTGGGGCTGGAGGGGTCCTGGGATCTGTCTTGCTGGAGAGCGAGTAGAGGGCTTCAGGGCTGCTGGGGCTCGCTCTGTCCTGGTGGCTTATTTGGGCTGAGTGCACAGGTGCTAGCACTGTACCTGCTCTGCAGAGGGTACTGATGGGCTGACACTGCCCTAGGCTGCCACCTGGCACCCCACAGTCATGCCAGAGTCCTTTTCTGTCTTGGTCACCCCACTGTGTTGGGCCAGAGGCCACAGCGTTTGGCTATCCCTGTCTTGAAGAGTCTTCTGTTCCCAGAGCCACTGCCCAGGCATGGAAGAAGAGACCTCATGTGTCCTCTTTCACAGCTGGCCAGCTTGACCCCTCAGAGACATGCTTCTTTCTCCTATAAATTGGGTGTTCATGATTGCACCATGGAGTTGCTGTGTGCATGGAAGGGGTCTCAGTGCTCTAAGGACAGACCGTGTCTCTAGCCCAGGCCTTGCACAGAACAGGTAGCACAGCAGAGTTTGTTCACAGCTGCTATCTTGGGCCTTGCTCCTTAGAGCTCTGATGGTTTGACTTCCTTGGCTGTCCATGCATCTGGAGGGCTCTGAACCTGAAGCTGGAGGGGAAAGAAGGTGACCAGCTAGTGTTTGCTCAGGCCTGCAGGCATCCCTGGGACAATTCTGGGCAAATGGGGTGAGTTGGTAACCCTAAAGTTAGGCTAAGGCTGAGGCTCTTGCAGAGAAGCACAATGCACATTTCTAGATTAAGCTCAGCAGGCTTAATTGGAAGGAAATAAGTGACTACAATCTGGCCAAGAGCCTGGATTATATTCATTTTTGAACTAACACATTTGTGAAATACAATTTTTAGCATGTCTTAGGGAGGAGGGGACCCATAAAAGCAGAAGTATTTAGAGCCATGAGAGCCACAGCGTGGCTCTAGGGAAGACCCCTGCCTCTTGGTGCTTGTTGATGAGGGAGAGGAAGAAAAGATGACCAAGGATAAGACCAATAGGGGCACCCGGGCATCCAGCAGCTCTCCAGGGCTGGGCTAGGTGGAGCCATGGGAGTTTAGGGGGCCTGCCAAGTCGTAGATCTTTGATTGGGTCTTGATGACGGGCTGGCGGGACGTCAGTGCTGAAGCCGCTGCTCGCCCTCCCAGAGAGCACTAGGAGATCCTGGTTTTCAGATGTTTCCCCTGGGCTGCGTGGGGGACAGGGTGGGGGGCTCTATTTGGAGCCAGGGAGTTGATTTAATACAGCTGAGGCCAGGCCCCAATGTGGAGGCTCAAGCTGCAGCTGGGGCCCTGCCAACCCTCTCCCTCACCACATGTGGCTTTGAAACTCAAAAGGAGAGGGAAACCTGCTGGGGGTCTGGGCAGCAGATGTCACTGTCCCTGCACAGCACTTCTCATTTATCTTTTGTTAATGGCAGGCACAGCACAAAGGTGGGGGCCGTGCTCTGAGCAGCCCCTCAGAGTAAGTGAGCAAGTGAGTGAGTGGGCAAGGAGCCTCCCCAGGAGCCATGGGGAAGAGGGAAAAGCATGAATAATACAGGGTGCATCATGGTGGAGCATGCCTGGCCACCAGGGACCTGGCTGTGCGCACCAGAACAAGCACTTTGGATGCTTCTGGCATCTGTGCTTGGGAAAAAGGCTTTTCTCAGTTCCTGGGGTGAGGCAAGATGAGACAGATGAAGTCACAATGGGGGAGTGCCCTGGGGAGGGGCAGCAGAAAGCAGACAGGGTGGGAAACCCCTGCCCTGCTCTGGGGTTTGCGTCCCTCACCTGTGGGGCTCTGTGATGTGTGATGCTCTGCAGCCCCTTGCCTCTGCTTGCTGGACCTACAGCAGGGGCAACCATCATGTGAGTTAGCCCTGGACTCCAGCCCTCCCTAACCCAGGCTCTTTGTTTAGGATAGATGTGGGGTAGTAAGGAAGAGGATGAACCCTGAAGCCTATTTTTCATGGTTCATCCTAATTTTGGAAACTTTGCTAAAGGGCCTGGCAAGGAAGGGGAGAGTTGGAAAAAGAAATTTCGCTGGCTCCTTTTCTGCTAAAAATTGTGACAGTACTACATTTCTCCTAAAAATAGCTAGTCTTATGTCAAGAAGGCCACCCATACTGATGAGCTGAGCCACTACCTTCCTCATGTGACTTGGAGATCTCAGGCTCACTAACTTATCTGCCAGCTGAGTAAATCAGCAACCAAAGCATATCCACACACTTAAAGAACCAGGACATTCTCACCTTTGCCACAGGAGGATGAACCCCGAGGACATTATGCTGAGCACAGTAAGCCGGACACTAAATTAGAGATAGTGTATGGTCCCATGGCTGTGTGCTAGGATAGCTGGATTCCAAGAGACAAAGTAGCCAGGACCTGGGGGCAGCCAGCATGTAATGGGTACAGAACTTTACTTTGTGATCATCAAAATATTCTTGGCCTGGTGCTCATGATAGTTCCACAAAGGTGAATAAATTTAATGGCCCTGTACTGTATACTTAAAAGTGGTTAGAATGGTATACTTTATGATAGGTCTATTATGCCACAGTTTAAAACATAAATGAGGGCTTTTGACTCTTTGTTGCCAGACTTCCAATGTGACAGGACTACTATCCAAATGTCCACTATTTCAGTAGCAATGCTGAGGACAGCAATTGCATTCTTCTGGAAAGAAACAAACTAACTCCTTGCAGTAACTGGAGAGAACCACATGGAGTTAGGGCCCAGGGTCAAGCTGGGAGCTTTCTGGTACTTAGAGATCCCCCTGGAAATAGCTAAATCTACTGCTGGATAAGCTCACTCAGCTATGTAGAACTTCCATCCAGGTTTGTAGACTCTTCTTTAAATACAAGTGGAAAGCCGGGCATGGTGGCGCACGCCTGTAATCTCAGCACTTGGGAGGCTGAGGCAGGAGGATCGGATGCGCTACAAAAGTGAGCTCAAGGCCAGCCTGAACTGCATAGCGAGACCCTGTCTCAAAAAAAAAAAAAAAAAAAAAAAAGTAAATACAAGTGGAAGACCAAGGTTTGATGGACATTGGAGAATCCTACTACAGGAGAGTGTCAGCATCAATAACTGTGAAGGTATTGTCTCAAGGGAACTGTATTAAGGCAGAGATGAAAATGTAAGTGGCTAAATGGCCTCCTCATTGGTCTTCTCAGAAGACTCTGAACAGCATTGTATCCATGAAACAAGAACAGGCTATTATGAAATAAGAATGCTCGGAGAGCAAAAAGTCACTGATAACTTAGAAACACTGAACTCACCAGATTAAAGGATCAAAATGTGCTTTTTAAATATATATTCCTTAGGTAGATCAGATGGCTTCCAGGAAATTAAAAGCAGGAATTCTTTTTTAAAAGTTAGAAGTGGTTGCCTCTGTGGCACAGGGAAGCAACTGTTGCTTTTCATCATGAAAATGTGATAGTCCAAAAAAAAAAAAAAAAAAAAAAAAAAAAAAAAAAAAAAAAAAAAAAAAAAAAAAAAAA
>PVJA010023372.1:0-16625 GCA_004027025.1 Myocastor coypus | reverse complement strand
CCAACTAGAAGGGCAAACATTCTCACATTGAACTGGTTTTTGTTATGCCCAGCACATTAAAAGAAAAAAATGTTGTAGACATGTAATTATGAAATTTCAGTCGACTAAGAGTGAAGTGCTATTTCTAAAAACTTCTAGAGAAGGAAAAGACAGCCAAACAAAAAACCAAGGTCAGCAGTGACGACTGTGTGGAGACAGTGCATTTGCCCTGGCTGCTGTATGGAGTTAGGGCCCAGAGTCAAGCTGGGAGCTCTTGAAAAGGGTGTTTTCAGCCATGCAGGAAGGGCTTAGAGCACTTACCTGCCACACACCTCTGTTAGCCAAAGCTCCTCAAGGAATGTCACACCAAGGAAGAGGACCATCAAACGGAGGAGTAAGAAATCCAAGAGGGAGACCCAGGAGGGCAGTAAGAGTGGCGGCCAGGGCCTGTGGCTGCTCCGTGGGGTCAGTGCACAGGGACTCTAGGTGGAGCCAGAACTGGCTATCGTCTAGGGGCAGCAGGAGTTACTGTAGGCACTGTGCTACACATGTCAGGGAAGGTACTGATGAACAGAGCCGTCCTCTGTATACGGCACTGATAACTCAGGAACTCTGAGCTCACCAGATTAAAGGATCAAAATGCGCTATTTTAATATAAATCTATTCCTTATATAGATCAGATGGCTTCCAGGGAATTAAAAGCAGGAATTCTTTTTTAAAAGTTAAAAGTGGTTGCCTCTGTGGCCCAGGGAGGCAACCATTGCTTTTCATTATAAACCCGTCTGTGCTATTTTATTTTTTTTTTAAAAAATCTTGTTCGGGATGGCTAAGGTTTCTTTTAAGCCACAAAAAGCATCGTGAAAATTAAAACAACTGAACAGGATGCAATTTGCAACCAGAACTTGTTGGGAAAGACTTAGGCCAGGCCTTTATAGCCTCACTAGAGGTGGTACCCTGCCCACTGCAGGACTGGGGTCACCTTGGGGAAGGCCACGACTGTTGGCCAAACTGCACTGGCCTCTCAAGTAGGAACTTTTCATGTTATTCTTTTGTTCTGTTTGGATTTACTTTTGGGAAATCAACTCAGAGCCTATCGACACCAGTGGCCTTTGCTCTTATGCTTTATGTGCCCAGATATTGTGACATTTAGCTTTGCCCAGGAAGCCTTTGTCAGGCAACTGGGGGTCCTTAGGTCCTGGGAGGTCCTACAGGTCATGATGCAGGCCTGGTCTCTGCCTATTGGACCTCTGTTGTGCATCACTAAGTGAGTGCAAGGTTGGGGGAGAGCCTGTACTGTGGAGTTTCATACAGAACCTGAATACATAGGAAGCCACAAGTGCCAGCTAGGCATTGGGCATCTGGCTTAGCTGGAACAGTCACTGCAGTGCCTCTAGAAAAGGATGATGTGTACAGAAGTGGGTCCATGTCAGTGAGAAGGGCAAGGAAGGCAGTCAATGAACCAGCCGTGGGAGGGGAGCAGCAGTGGCTCCCTGGGTATGTAGTGGATTCTCTGCAGAAAGGTTTGAGTGTTGGCTGCCATGGTAGTCGAGCCCTGGAGAGGGAGAGGGCTGCAAGTGATGCCACTGGGGATGTCTAGGAGAGACAAGCTGAATGGTACAAGCAGCAAGTCCCGTCTTAGACAAGTACAGTGCTCATTTATAAGGTGAGCCAACACTGCAGAGAGGGGTGTGAGGTGGCAAGGAGCCTTGAGCTCCAACCCACGGTGAGCAGCTGTGTAGGAGCTCAGAAGAGGTTGAGCTCCCTGGGGTGTCTTGGCAGGTCTAGCATAGGAACGTGGTTTCTATGAAGCCTCAGTGGCATTTGCTTGCATCCAGGGTGGTTGATGGCAGGTCCTGAGCTTGGATTCCTGTGGGGACATTTAGAGAGACAGATGGATTGGAGCGCATACCATCGGCCTCGTCTGCCTGGGCTGGTGGAAAGCACAGAGATGGGTAACTTCTGAGCTCTTTGTAGGGGCAGCTCTGTGCTGGGGCTGGTTTGGGCCACCTTAGGCCTCAGGAGGCTTTGAGATGTGTAAAACCTCTTACCTGGCACCCTGCCTTGGCTGGCATGCCATGTGGGTGCCAGTGAAGTCAAGGCAGGACTGAGGGTTGAGTGTTTTGAGGTGACATTTGGAGCAGATGCCAGCATTCCAGAGGCAGGGCTGCCTGGGAACACAGAGGAGGCAGTTGTTTACATGACTGGTTTGAGGCAGGCATCTCCCCCCCACAGACACCTCTCCTGCCGCCCTAGCCTACTTAGGGCTAAGGCCTGGAATGCCAATGTTACAGGTTCTTCAGTTTGGAGGACAAACTTCCCTGGGCCCCCTGAGCATCCTATGGGCCTTAGGAGGTCTCCAGGCCCGTTGTTCAGTACAGGCAGCCAGCACTCTGTGGGCCCTGCATGCCGCTCACTATGCTACTGGGCATGCAAAGGCAGTCCATGTCTGCACCTCGCTCTGGGGGAGACCTAGGCAGGAAGGGGCAATGAAGGCATAGTGCATGCTGGAAGAGAGTGGTAAGGAATCCAGAGAGGGTGGCATGTGTTCTTCGATGAACTGCAAATCCTGAGCCCCTCTGCCACCAGAGCACAGAGACCACAGAACTGGTGGACACAAATGGTAAGACCTGGGGCTGTGAAGAAGCCCAAGGTTTGTACCTACTGTTGGTTGTTGATCACTGAGAACTGGCTTGTGGCTTGGTTCTGCCCTTGAGTCTGTGAGAATAATGCTGTGCTGCTCCAGCAGCCTCTGAGAGCCTGAGAGCTTGAGGTGTGGCTGGTGGAGCATCAGGGCCAGCAGGGAGTCACACTTCCTCACTTTCCCAATGTTTGAGAGTTTTATAGTCACAGGTCTCTATTATAGAGCAGAAAGAGAGCGAAGCCCATGAAATGGCACCATGATGTGGGTCTTTGTTGTAGTCTGGGGTTTTGCAAGGGAACAATACAACATAGGATATTTAATCACAAGATTGTTTTATAGTAGTCACCTGAATAATCAAATTCAAAGAGTGAAGAAAATCTATCCACACACTAAAGACCACAGTGTCCAACTGAGAGCCTGGAGCCCATGGTGATGTCCTGCATGAGTCCAGCTGAAGACCTAGAGCACACAGGTCCAGCTGGAGGCCTAAAGCCCATGGTAATGTCTCATACAGGCCTGTTTTAAGGCTTTGCACTGGGAAGGTCCAAAATCAGTGGTGGAAGCTAGAAAGTTTATGGTGAAGGATCTGTGTTAGCAAGCTGAGGAATCTGAAATAGAGCTGGGAAGTGATGCTCAAAGTAAGAGTCAGGGCTCCCCATGAAAGCACCACAGCCATCCTCAGCGACAGTGAGGTCCCAAGTTCCTCCAACAGTAAGAGCAGCCAAGCTCCCATCAGGAAAGCCAACACAACAGCCTTCTCCAGGAGACTGAGCTGTGTATCATCTTCCCCTCCAGATCCAGGAAACAACATTCAAAATGAAGACCAGAGCTCCTCCAAAGTGAACCATAGCCATCTTAAGCAACAAGGTCCTGAGCTCCTTCGTTCATGAGAACAGCTCAGTTTATCGGGAAAGCCAGCATGCGATCTCCTCCAGGAAAAACCTCCATTTCCTAACAGCTCCCACTAGCTTCACTGATAGCCTTTCTTCTTGTTGATCATTTCTGCCTCTTAATGCTGCTGGCAATGATCCTCAAGTGTCCTCTGTCCCCCTAGCAGCACTATGCGGGTTCAGTTCAGTTGGGTGTTACAAGTTGACCACCAGCTGTCATACCACCATGGTCTTCTTTATGTCCCAGTGAAGCCTCCCCACCTGTCATTGCAAGTGGTTGTTTTTGGTGACAGGAGGCCCATGTCTTGTGCACGTCATGGGTTGAGCCTCTCTGTTTGTGTATCTCAGGCCAGTGTTTTGGTCTTCTTGCAGCATCTATGGGGCCACAGTCAAAGCTGTGGCTGGCTTGGTGGTCTGAGGAGCCATCACGCACCTCAGACATGATGGTGTGATGGTGCTGGTGTCTGTGGGACATGTGGTTCCCAGCAGTGGAGAGGTGCAGCAGTGACAGCAAAGACACACCTGTGGCTGTCCTCAAGTCCATTTTTGTCTCTTCATTCAACTAGCACTTACTGAGCCTCTAACTGATTTGTACAGTGTTGTCCACTTCTCAGGGCTGATCCTTGCCCTCAGACTGTGCTTGCGGGAGTTAATGAAACCAGCCAGAGGTGGAACAGAGGAAACTGAAAAGGCTAGCCAAGTCACTGAAGGCCTCTTGGAAAAGGTGACATCTTATCTGAGTCCTGAGGGATGAGAAAGAGCTGGCCAAAGAGCCAAAGCATTTTAGGCAGACTGGGAAGTAGCAAGAAGGCCTGGGCATGGTATGGTGGCCCTGGCAGGCATGGGCACACCCCCTCAGATCCCAGCTCTGGGAAGGCCCGATGGCTGTCTCCAGCTTCCCTCATCTGCCCTTTTCTGTGGTCTGGGAGAATGCGTCATCTTGCCACCACCCATCCCTCTTCTAATGTGGTTCCAAGGATGCTGCTGTCAATGCCATCTGCCAAGTATATGGGCCATATCCTCCCTGATGGGCTGTGACAATCACAGGAAGCTAGGATCCTGGAAAGGTCTTTGGGATCCTGAGGGGTTACAGCTGTGTCCGCATTCATTTTTCGTGTCACCCCATTGATCACAATCTTCCTCATGTATGTTCTGATGTGTTCTGTTTTTAACACCTGGGACACATGTGAGGAGAAGAGGACACTCAGAGGAAGCCACAGCCACCAGAATTGCCTCATGGAGTGCTGCAGTCTACTGGGCAAAGGGTTCTCACACTTCCTGTATGCCAGAACCACCCAGAAGGCTTGTTAATCATGGCTCTGGGCTCCAGCCTGAGCTCCTGATTGGCATAGGGCTGGCAAGCTTGCATTTCTTCCAGACCACACTTGAGAACCTCGGGCTTGCCCCAGAGTACCTTGGTGATGTGGAGCCAGCTGAAGACAGGGTCCTCTGAAGGTCTGGAGGGGCTGTGCTCCCTGTCCAGGCATAGTAGGGTCCCACTGAGGCCATTGGGAATGACCAAGATTTATTTCTACATTTAAGAAGATGCTTCTAGAGGCAAGAATCTTAAAGTATAGTGATAAGCACAGAACATAGAACTCCAAGCCAGCCAATTTAGGGATGGTCATTTTCGAGGCCTGGTAAGCTCTTACAGGATGGAGTTCACGCAAATGCTGCTTTTGAAGGAATGTGGGTCCCCGGGAGCTCAGGAGTAGTCCTTGGTTTAGGGTGGCCCCAGCCTATGCTCTGTGGTGGTTCCCATCCTTGAAGTTTTCTTCAAAGCCAGTGAGTGAGCCACTTGAAAGAGTTGCTTGGGTCACTTTGTAGCCACTTTGCTTTTGACCCAAGTAATCTATCTCTCCAGTCAGTGGTCTCTTAGTGCAAGGCCCCAGTGACCTGCTGAGGATTCAGTATCCTATGTGCCTGGTGTGCCACATACTAAGAGGATGGATAAAGCTGGGGAGAATACATCCTAGTGATGTCACTCTTCCCGTCACTGATGATATTCATGGGGTTAAGAATGGACACCCAAAGCAGGGCTCCCCAGGAGTTGCACTAGAAGGAGCACCCAGAGAAATTGTGGGGCCTCCCATGTATGTGGGGATAACATTCCTGGGAGTTCATGTTCTTTAGAGTCTGGGGCATAGTTTAGCTATAGAGATTAGTCCCGTGATCCTTATTAGACAGTTGAGGGACTGGAGCCCAGAGAGGTTATGTGATTGGCCTGTAGTCCCACAGCAAGTGCAAGTGCAGGCCACCAAGCCTTTCTGTCCAACTCCAGACCCCAGGCCCATACTCTGACCTATTGCACTGGATGACCTCTCTGCTCATTGAAGTACATTTGCAATCTGTTCAAAACACTAACAGCACTAGGATGTAGCTCTGTGGCAGAGCATGTTCTGGCACGTGTGAGGTCCTGGTTTACATTCCCCAGCACTACCAAAAGCAAAGCACACAAAAATAAAACCAACAGAAAACAAGTACATAGATACAAAGTCCTGGGGAGGCTGGTTATTTAGCAGACCTGTGCCCTTGGGACTCAAACTTGGCCTGATGACTTCAGAATCTGCATCCTTCCTGCTGTCCCCCTTCATCTCTCTTCTGCTGCTGTGGGGTGGTATGCTGATGAGCACCAGCTTCCCCTTCTCTGCTCTCTGCTCTCCCAGTCTCTCCAAGTGTTTGGGCCACGTGTGGGTACCGTGCTCATTACTCAGTGTGCCATTCATGGGCGTACCAGCTAGTATCTTCCCAAGAGGCTCTGTTGGGATTTGGGCCACCAGTATGGCAGTTTTGGGTCAACTGTACCTGGGTAGGAAGCAGGATGACCCACTGAGTGATAGCTGGGTGGAGTTTTTATTGTTAGGAGCTTCATTCTAAAGTGGCCTGCCCCTGTAATCCCAATACTTGGGAGGCTGAGGCAGGAGGATCAATGTGAGTTTGAGACCAGCCTGGGCTACCAAAGTGAGCTCAAGGCCAGCCTGAACTCCATAGCGAGAACCTGTCTCAAAAAGACCCCCCCCCCGAAAGAAAGAAAGAAAGAAAGAAAGAAAGAAAGAAAGAAAGAAAGAAAAGAAAGAAAGTGGCCTGCCCTTGTCCCAGATCTCCGCTGCCTGTGAATTTGGCTAGGCCTGGGCCTGGATTGGCCTGAAACCAGCGACTATATAAGGAAAGTGGCTCACCTGCCCATGGGACACCTCCAGAGCCTCCAGGATCTCCAGAATCCCCAGGGCTGACTGTAGGGCTGAGTCTCATGTCGTTATGCCCACATGACCCCACCCTCCTGTTGTTCTGCACACCAGCGTTTGCCTGGGGTGCGTCTGTTGGCTGTCTCAGTGCATTCCTGTGGGTGTTTAAAGAAGCCTTGTGTGGCTGGAGTGGAGATAAAACCCAGATGGATGGGCATCTGATGGGTACCAGAGGCCATTGGTGTGTCTGGCTCATTTGCAGGCTTTGAGGGACTCTCTCTGGGTAGGATGGGTTTAGAAGTCCTTGAATTTATATCCTGGTGGGAGCTGCCTGGGCAAGCAGAGATAATAAAGGTGTAAACTGGGGGCTTGCAGAAGATGGTGGGGTCAAGGGGAGCCAGGAATAGGAGCTTGTCCTTCCATGCCCTTGGCTGTGTGGAGACCAGGAGATGACTTAGTGATACACTCCAAGACATGCAGGGCTATGGACCTCAGTATGTGAAGCCACTGCCCATCTGAGGGTACATGCAGGAAATTGGGGAAATCTCAGTTTCAAATGGCTGTAGAAGAGAGGAAAGAAGGGAGTGAGGTAGGGATGAGGAGTAAAGACATGAGGGTAGGAAATGGCCTACCTGACTGGAGAGCTTTAGTCACCCCTCTACTCACCAATCCAAACATCCATCCACCCATCTGTCTGTGTATCTGACCATCCATCCATCCATCCATCCATCCACCCACCCACTCATCTGTCCATCCATCCATCCATCCATCCATCCATCCATCCATCCACTCACCTGCCCATCCATCCACCTACCTTTCCTGTCTATGCATTTATCTACCTATCTGTCTATGCATTTATTCATCCATCCTACCTTTCCAACTTCATCTGTCCACCTTCTGTGTACCTATCAGCCCATGCACCCATGTATCCATCTACCCACTTTGCATACTCACTTGTCTGCCCACTCATCCACCCATGCATTTGTTCTCCCACCCATCCATTCTTTTAGTTACTAATCCACCTATCTGTTCACCCACCCCTGCACTCCCCTTTCTGCACATCCACCCACCTATAAACCCACCAATCCACCCATCTGCTCACTACCCATTCACCTATATACCCATCCATTTTCTTACCTGCTCCCCTCTCAGTGCATTTTTAAGTTGCTGACCTATTATGTGCTAGCCATTTTCATTTAGATTCTACCTAAGAGTAGCAGCCCCCACTTATCTTTCTCTGATCTCTTTGTACTCACAGCCTGATAATGCCCCTTGGCCCTTGTAAACCCTTCTGTGTTTCTGCTTGTTTCTTCTTTATTTTTATTTACTTTTTAGGTATTTTAGTACAGGGTCTTATTACCCAGATGGGCCCCCTAGTGATTCTCCTGTTTTCAGCCTCCCATGGGAGGCTGGGATTACAGGCATGCCCAGTCTCAATCGCCATCTCAGCATGACTTAGGGATGCGGCCAGCATGGCATGCCTGGAATTGAATCCTGGTCCCTGTGTCTGCCTAAACAGATGCTTTAATTCACTGAGCTATCTGACCAGCTGCTTGTTTCTTCTTATCATCCACTCAGAGCATGTAAGCTCCTTCATTCAAGGCTGTGGTTGCTTGTCTTAACCTAGAGCTTTCCTTGAAATATGGCTCTTTTTTTCTAGACTGATGGAAAGGTTGCTATGGAACTCCATATCCCCAAAACTAGATTGCCTGGCATGTACCTAGAGCATTTGAGGTGGAGAGGGAGTTGTACCTAGTAAAGACCTTTCAAGTGCCCTGGAGCAAGGGAGAATGACAGGGAAAGAGAGAATGTTGGGTACTGGTCTCTGGGTGGGATTCTTTTCTCCCAGGACTAATGTCAGCCATGTGCCTTGGGACAGGTCTCTTACATCTCTGAGTCTCAGTGTCCTTGTTTATTAAGAAACAAGCTACAAATAAGTTCAGTCGACATGTGCTTACTCTTCGTGGTCTGTGGCACATGGCTAGTGGGTGACAGTCTTCCTCCTCCTGCTTCTATAGATCTAAAGATTTGCTCCAGCCTTCTTGCTGCGTTGGAATGGCCAGAGCCCGGTGCTACCTGTGGATGACACAGGACTTTTTGTGCCAGGACTCCTGTGGTAGGTGATAAACAACAATAAGCAGCCTCTGGTTTTTCTGGCCACTGCCTTCTGGCTCCATATTTGTCCTGTCATATCCTGTCTTCCCCTCTTGGTCTCCTAGTCCCCAGGGTAGGACAGGACAGAGAAAGCTGCTACATTGCTGGAAGACAAAATGGTTAGGAGTCCACATGGTGCCTTGTTGGGGTCCCTTTAGCCTGGACTCGCAGCTGTGTGCGTGTTGGTTATCAGCTCACAGAGAGGGTAGAGGTGAGCTGAGCAGGCATAGGCACAGGCGCAGGCGCAGGCACAGGCGCAGGCACAGGAGGTTAGGCTGTAGGAGACTGGGCTCCGGGGAGCACTGCAGTGCTGGGGGCCACAACCATTTAATCAACTGAATTCCCACTTCCCTCTCCTGGACTCCATTTATTACCTATTAAATAATTATCTCATTTGGAAAGTGTTCCTTAATGTAGGGCAGACTCCATCCCCGGGGCCATGTGTTTTGCAACGAGCTGTCTCCTGCGTGCGTGTTCCAGGCTCAGGCAGGACCCAGCATTCTTGCCCTGGCAAGGCCTCCTCTGCAGCCAGGCTTTCCAGAGGCATCTGAAGCTGGGTGATGCCTCCCCACGCCCCAAGAAGGCCTGGATAATAGCTTCATTATAAGGATTGTCTCAAATAGTCTTCTAAAGGAGATTGCCTGGAGCTGAACTTCCTGAGTTACTTGTTATGTTTTGGGACTTGGTCCCAGAATCCCTAAAATACCTCACAACCAAAGGTGGGAGGGGCCGGGTCAGTTTTACAGGTGAGGCAGGGCCTGGCAGTAGCTAGGCACTGAGTGGGTCACGGAGGCAGAACTCAGGTCTTCTGCCTGAAGGATCGAGCTTCCTCTGTGGGGCCACTCCTTCCTCCTGGAATGTGACTGGCATCTAAACCCAGGCCCCTTGCCTGCTGTGGCGAGGGGGCCGTTGGCTGACCCACAAGGGCCGGAAGCTGTGCGGAATGAATGCAGTCACGTCTTGAAACACTGCTGCCGATTATTCCCCTGCCCCTTGAAAAATGTGATATTTCCTGGAACATGTGCAGACAGTGCTGAAATCACGGAAATGGATGCTTCGCCCCACCCTGTCTGCTCCCCAGAGGTCTGACAGTGGCCTGGCAGGTGCATGCTCTCCTGTCCCGTCTCACTTGAGGCACAGTAGGGGGCGCCATTCCCACCTGTCTTCATCATTGGGTCCCGAGACTCCCTCATTCCCCCCCACCACAATCATGACTTGGAGCGGCCTATGCTCAGGATGGCTGTCAGCACCAATTTTTAGAAGCTGTAGGGTTTCCCTGGACTTTATTGTTCTTTTAAGATTCTGGGGGTGGGACACAGCAGCAGTCACCATGACTTGGAGTCATCAGGAGTTTCTCTGAGCACGTGTTTGCACTGAGGGAGGAACAGTCCAGCGGCACGGAGCCGTAGGGAGTATAATTCAGGCTAAGTGCCAGGGGTGGGGGTGTTAAAGGTGTATGAAGGAAGGGACAGTGGTGACGAGCCTATGGCCCATGAGTGGCAGTGGGCTGTTTGTATATCGAAAGCTCTGTTATTACTGTGTTTTTTTTTCAAAGACTAAAGATTTTTTTCCCCTAAATAAAAACCTCAGCATTCAGGTGTAGCTGTAGTAGCATTAGCACTTTATGATTAAAAAAAAAGAAGCATGTCTTGGGTTGCGGTTTAGGCACTCGATCTCTGAAAAAGTTTGCCATCACTGACCTGGGTGATTTATTTACTTGTGAGAAAACCTCATGTGGAAGAGGCTTACACAGGCAAGGCTCACTGGGGAACTGTTGGGGACTTTAGAGCATGAAGGGGAGCACGGGAGGGGACGCAGTAGTGGGCAAGAGGCCTCAAAGATCTGGCGGCCTGGCTCTGCACTTGATTTCCTGAGGCCAGGACTGCTCACCCCATTTCTGGTATAGGAGGGACTATGAGAATCGGAAGTATTCATTAAAGTGCCTGATGCCGTTGGTTGAATGTTGATGTGTAAACCAGTGGAGCCCGACAACTCTTACCTCTAGTCATACCAGCTATCCTTTATGGTCAGTGACTGGGTCTCTGCCACAGAGGTTTCACTGCCCCACTTTGCAGCTGAGGAATCAGAGGCTCCTGATGGACACGAGCCACAGAGTCTGGTTGGTGGAGCCTGAGTTTCACCGTGGGTCATCCATGCCTGTGAAACCCGTGTATACCAGAGGCTTATGCAAGTGTAAGAAGAGTTCAGTGTGGGTTGGTAGAAGCCAAGCTAGCTCTAGGCAGGACTTGGGGAGGTAGGTGCCTTGTGCCACCTCACTCTTGGCCAGGACCAGCTTCCCTGTGACTCAGCTTTGGGTGAGGATGACAGGAGAGAAGGCCAGCCACCCTGCAGCTATCCAGTGTTCTGTCAAAACCTTACTTTAAAGAAAAAAAAATCTAGCTGATTTAGACCCCCAAGTATGGCCTGTGCTTGGCTCCCCTGGGGCACTTGGTGAGGCAGTTTGCTGATTGCCACAGCAAGGATTAGTGCTCCAAAGCCAGTGCCAGTCTCCTCCCTGCTGACCCTGGGGGAGCTAGGGCATGCTGAACTGAGCCCCTTGGTTACTTCAGATGAAAAAGGCATCCACCTGCCGATCCTGAGGCCACCCACTGTGGAAAGGTAACTTCCTGCCTGCACACTAAGTGCTCAGATGCCCGCTAGCAGCCTGTCCACTCCATAGGCTCATTACCGCTTGACCATGGAGGAGCTGCAGAGCTGGGCAGGGATTGTGTCTTCGGGCTCCAGCAGCTCAGTGGATTTCAATGAGATGATCGCTTGTCATTTTTTATTAATGAGCAAGTGCCTGATTCATTATACATCTGAGGGGTGAACCACCCCAGATGGGGAGGAAGAACGCAGAGGCACGCAGCTGCCACAGAAAGGGTGACGGTGGCCCCCGTGTGTCTTTTCCTCTTCTTTCTTCCTGAAGGAAACAAGCAAGAAAAGGGGCCTGGTTTTGGCAAGCAAGGCTCAAGTGACGGGCTACATGTGTGATGGTGAAGTGGGGGTGGGCTGATGAGGAAGAGACGCGACCCTATAGAAAGCAGATGTCTAAGCAGGGGGGCTTCCCAGTAGCCCTGCAGTGAACCTGGACTGAGCCTTGGACCAGGAGCATTTATTCACGTCTGTGCCATGAACAACCATCTCCAAACAGAGGCGATCCATCTTCCATTCTGCCAGGTCCCGCCTGTGCTCTGTGTGTGGGAGAAATGCTGGGGACTGGGTGATCCCTGCTGCCTGTGAGCTCTGGGGTTATGTCCGTCTCACTGCTGAGGTGGCCGTGTGATGCCAGAAACCCCTGGTTCCTGGTGGGTAGGACGTGCTCAGCAGCGCCTCACAGGCTGTCTCCTGTGGGCTTTCATGGGGAGGCGAGAACTGTGTCAGTCAGAAGCCCTTGGTGGCTCAGTCCTGAGCACTTAGCTCACAGGTGGGGTGGCTGTGGTGGGCAGGCGAAGGGGGCAGTCCTGTGCCTTCTCAGTGTTGAGGAAGTGCAGTGTCTTACTCATCATTGTGTGGAGCAGGCACTCAGAGATGCCGGGTGAGTGAGAAGGTGGCTGAGGAGCCAGGGAAGGTCAAGGTTGGCCTGGCTGAGGGGGCTCAGGCCTGCAGCCCACCTGGCCTGGCGCACAGCTTCTGCTGTGCTTTGTGCTGTCACAGCCAGAAGGTAAAGCGCACATCTCTCCTTTTGCTCTCTGCATAGAGGAACGTAGAGGTTCCCCAGCTGCCTTCCAGGGACTGTGGGTGTGGAGGGGAGAGCATGTCAGGAGGCAGCCAAGTGGTTGGCATCAGTGCTGCTGCTTTTTTTTTTTTTTTTTTTTTGTCTTTTTGAGACAGGGTCTCGCTATGCAGTTGAGGCTGGCCTTGAGCTCACTTTTGTAGCCCAGGCTGGTCTCGAACTCACACCAATACTCCTGCCTCAGCCTCCCAAGTGCTGGGATTACAGGCGTGCGCCACCACGCCCGGCTGCTGCTTTCTGCTGTGAGAAAACTGGAACAAATATTGGTTGTTCGCCTTTGTGAACAGCATCTGCTTTATAGGGCTTTGTGATGACAGGAGGGCCTAGAAGTAGCCAGCGTGGGGATCTGGCCCTGAGCATCCAGGGGGCTACTTATAATTCCACCTTGTAACTCCAAAGTGGAGGGCCTCTTCCTGCCTCAGTTACAGGCCAGTGGGAAGACAGCATGTCTGCTGGGGGATTTAAAGGAGTCACCCAGAGCCCCGGAGGCATAAGGCCTGAACTGAATTCCCGAGTCCCCACAGGCCCTGCTCCGGCTTTGTGTGTTTGCTATGCCGCAGCCATCATGCCTCTGCCAGGTGCCCACACTGACTCTGGCTAAGAACCATCTGACCTAGTCCTTGCGTGCCTCTTCCCAGCTGCATTCCCACCCCAAGCCCCGTGATTACACAAGCTGGGTCCCTTTCTGCTTTTATGACAGGAGGTTGCATTGCTTCAAGGGCTAGGACACAGCGTGAGTAACACACAGTTCTTTATTCTGTTTGAATCAAATGCTCAATGGCTTTCAGTCTGCTTAATTACTAGTATTGTGTTTTTAACATTGAGGTTTAGACTGCAAAAGAACAGAGACTTAGCCACATTGTGGGTTGCCCTGGCAGTGGCGGGCTAATCTGGAAACCTACCCGTGTTATGTTACATGATTTTCTTTTTTTTTTTTTTTAATGGGTGGAAGGCCTTTGAGTTCCAAGTCACTGATTTATAAAACTTCGAACTTTGGGAACACCACTCAGTTGTACAAGAGAACAGTCTGTGTTCAGATTGACATGTCCTGGGAAAGGCACAGATAAGCCAAGCCATAGCCACAGGCGGGAGCGGCTTGGCTGCAGGAGGAGGAAGAATCCTGCTTGGAAGGGGTGGAGCTCAGGAACTGAGGATGGGCCGCGGACCACAGGCCCCGTGGTGGGTGCTGTGTCTGTGGTTAGCAAGGGCCAGGGGAGAGGCCAATTTGGTAGCACGCTGGCCTGTATGTGTTGGGGTGTGTGGTGGTGGCTGGAGAAATAGACTGAGAAAGGTGGCAAGCATTGGACTTGGACCCTACCAGCTGCTCTTAGGAGGGGCCAGAGAAGGCTCTGGGCAGGCGTGGTCCAAGTGTGATCCTGGGGAAAGAGGCTCTGTGTGGTTATCTCCAGGGCCTACACAAGAAAAGCAGGAGAGCTGCTTCTGGGAGCTTGGCCTCAAACGAGGCTAGCCTAAGGTATAAGGGCCTGGAGGCCGGGAGTGGCTAGGGATTTTTGTTTATCTGGTGTCTCTGGTACAGGTTTCACCACGGCCAAACCACCCAAGCCAATCTACTCAACGCGTCAGGGGTGGGAGTCCTGCCCTGTGCAGACTGCATATCTGGGGTGGAGGGGTGTGGTTTGGAAGTGGGCTTCCTGGAGGTAGCTTCCACTTTGCTCCCCTAAGGCAGAGGTTAGATGCAGTGCGGTGTTTGGTCCTAGGGAGGCACTTCAACTCATGAGAGGGAATTCCTATCAGTCTCCTCCTGTTAGCTTCTTATCATTGGGACAAAATACCTAAATAATCAACCTTGAAGGAAGAACCAGTTATTTTGGCTCATGGTTTGAGTCCTCGGCTTCTGGCTCTGGCGCTTCTAGAGCTATGGCAAGGTGGTGTTTCAGGGCAGGAAGCACCAGGCAAAGCTCTGCTGCTCACGTCTCAGTGGCTGAGAGCAAGGAAAAAGAAGGGCCAGGGCCCCAAAGTTCCCTTTGAGGACAAGCTCCTGGTGACCCCTTCATTCTTCTGGGCCCCATCTCTTCAAGGTTCCACTACCTCCCTGCTGGGGACCAAGCCTTTAGCATATGGACTTTTGGGGGACCTGTCAGATCCAAGCCACAGCACCCCTCAAGCCAAAGATAGCTGAGAGTCATCACTGGGCACAGGAGGCCTGATCTGGAGTGAGGACGTTTTGGGACAAAGTCCTCTTGTGACTATTCTGGGCTCCAAAGCCACCCTTTCTATGGGCCATTTACTGCTGGAGGCTTGCCAGCGGCAGTTTTTTCCATCTTGGTGCGTTTCTGCTGTGGGGGGATGACTGACAGGGAAGGGAGGCTGACAGGGAAGGGAGGCTGACAGGGAAGGGAGGCTGACAGGGAAGGGAGAACGATGCTATTAGTTGATTCTGCCCGGAAGGCCTCACCCACCTCTGTCCATAAGTAGCACTGAGAATTAGGGAACCTGTACAAGAGCAGGGCAGGCTTTAGTTAAGTTCAGCTTGAGCTTCCAGAATATTCGAATGTGTGACCGTTGTACTTTTGGGGGCCTGAGAATGCCCATGTGTCCTACCTAGAGAGGAGCCATTCTGGGTTTCTGAGTTCCTAACTTTGCAGGTAGCTGTCAGGCCAGTGTATGGTCTCCTCCCCCCAATGATTGTCTCCTCCTGTCTGCCAGGAGGGCTACAGCCTGCCAGCCTCTACCCCTGCTGGGCCTTACCCCTCCGCCCACTACCCTGCCTGAGGAAAAGTTTGGTTTACATCCCCTGTTTTCTTTCTGTGGCCTTTGCGGTGTCATCTGAGGCAGTACCACCCAAGAAGGGGATCTGCTTTTTCATTTTGCTGACCCAGGAGCTGTGGGGATGAGTTTTCTGTGTAATCAACGAAGACAAAACCCTGACCCCTTTCCAACCTCATGGCCTCAGGGAGCATCCTGCCCCATGTCTGGTTTTGCCATCCTCACTCCATCTGTCCCAAGCTCAGAGCTGGAGCTGCACTGGGTGCATATGTCCCTTGCTCCTTTCGCTGAGGTGTGGCCACAGTTCTTTGACATCCAGGAAGGACCATGGAGCCTTTTTATGTTCATAAGAGCCCCCTCCCAGTCTCCTGCCTGCTTTGAAGGAAGCATGTGGTGCTTTGGAGGCCTTGGGTTGGGCTCCTAGAGCAGTCTGTCAGATGGGGTAAGGCTGGGATTTGGCAATAGTCATGGGGTGTGAAGAGGGGAACAGGACTGATCAAGACTTGAGAGTCTAGGTGACATTTCTACTGGAGCTGTCACCCGAGTTGGGCCTTTCCTCCTTTATTTGTTTATTTTTCCTGTTTTGGTATCACAATCTAGCATCTTGTATTTATGTGTCATTATTACTTAAGATCTGTCTTTTGGGGACAGATGAACTATTCGTCATGCTCTTAGTGCTTTGAGGTCAACTAGGAAAGAAGGGTACAGAACATCACAGGGATGGGAAGGGACAAAGATGACAGTGACAGCGATCCCCTATTCCACCCTTTTATGCCTGCCCCAACCCTAACAGCAAACACAGCATAATTCCTGCTAGCATGATCTTGCGGATGGTGTGGCTGGTCAGGGGCTGAGCTGCCGACCTTGCCAGTGTGTAGTGAGGCTCTAGCCTTTGGTTTTATTGGTGGTCCTTGCCCTCAGGGTCTTGCTGTGCCCTTCTCCCTGTGGCAGGGAAGGATTATGTAGGGGACAGTTTTTCATGCCTGATAATCTTTGCATATTTAAAATATGAAATTCCGGGCCCAGCGGGATGGCTCAGTGGTCTAAAGCGCCTGCTTGGGAAAGCTTGGGCGGCTTCAGGGACCGCGGTTCAATCCCCGGCACCACATGCTATGCCAGCCCTGCCCTTGGGGTGGGCTGAGCCGGCCATAAAAATGAGTGAATAAACAAAAAAGGTTCTGAAACAAGAAAAAAAAATAAATAAATAAAATTAAATAAAAGAAAAGAAAAGTGTTTAATAAAAAAAGAATAAAATAAAACATGAAATTCCATTAATGATATTTCATGCTGTGACCCCTGCATGTGAAAGGGCC